>VSMD01058170.1:0-63649 GCA_008750895.1 Mirza zaza | reverse complement strand
ACATCTAATATTTTCCTGGTTAGAGCTGGAACCCATACTACTAAGTGAAGTATCCCAAGAATGGAAAAACAAGAACCACATATACTCACCAGCAAACTGGTATTAACTGAGCAGCACCTAAGTGGACACATAGGTACTACAATAATAGTGTATTGGGCAGGGGGACGGGGGGGGATGGGTAGATACAAACATAATGAGTGAGAAGTGCACCGTCTGGGGGATGGTTATGCTGGAGACTCAGACTTGTGGGGGGAGGGGGGGAAAGGGCATTTATTGAAACCTTAAAATCTGTATCCCCATCATATGCCGAAATAATAAAAAAAAAAAATTAAAAAAAAAAAAGACCCCATCTGTACAAAAAAATTTAAAAAATTAGCCTGGTATGGTGATGCACACCTGTAGTCCCAGCTACTCAGGATGCTAAGATAGGAAGATCACTTGAACCCAGGATTTGGAGGCTGCACGTCAGCCTGGGCAACAGAGCAAGACCCTATCTCTAAAAAAAATAAAATAAAATAAAAAGTTAAATAAACATAAAAAATAATTACCATTCTGATAGGGTTAAGGTGGTATCTCATTGTGGTTTTAATTTGCATTTCCCTGATGATTAGTGATGTTGAGCATTTTTTCATATGTTTATTGGCCATTTGTCTATCTTCTTTTGAAAAACTCTCTTCATGCCTTTTGCCCACTTTTTGATGGGGTTATTTGTTTTTTGGGGGTTTTTTTCTTGCTGATTTGTCTGAGTTCTTTGTAGATTCTAGATATTAGTCCTTTCTTGAATGTATAGCTTGTAAATATTTTCTTCCATTGTGTAGGTTGTATATTTACTCTGTTGATTATTTCCCTGGTTAGTAACCCTCTATGGAAAACAGTGCAGAGATTCCTCAAAGAATTAAAAGTAGACTTATCATTCAATTCAGCAATCTATTAGTTCTCTATCAAAAGGAAAAGAAGTCATTTTATAAAAAATACACACTCCCAAATTTTTATCATAGCAAAACTCACAATTGCAAAGATAAGAAATCAACTTAAGTGCTTATCAACTAATGAGTATAAAAAGAAAAATACTACTCAGCCATTAAAAGGAATGAAATAATGTCTTTTGCAGCAACTTGCATATAACTGGAGACCATTGTCCTAAATGAAGTATATCAGGAACAGGAAAACCAACACCACAAGTTCTCACTTGTAAGTGGGAACTAAATAAGAGGTATATATTGTCATAAAGTGGTATAATGGACATTGAAAACTAAGAAGGGGGGAGAGTCGGAGGGGTGTGAGGAATAAAAATTTGCCTAATGAGTACAATACACATTATTCTAGTGATGGGTAAACTGAAAGCCCTGAGTTTAGCATTACACAATTAACCCATGTAAGAAAAAGCACTTGTACCCTCTAAATCTATTGAAATAAAAACACCAAAAATTTAAACAAGAATTTCAGAACACAAATGTCAATCTTTAATAAGTCCTACTTTGAACCCCAAAGGCAATCACAGCAACACCAAAAATAAATAAATGGGACCTAACTGAATTAAAATAGTTTCTGCACAGCCAAGGAAACAATCAATAGAGCAAATAGATAACCTACAGAATGAGAGAAAATATTTGCATGCCATACATCTGATAAAGGGCAAATAACCAGAATCTACAGAGAACTCAAGCAAATCAGCAAGAAAAAAATCAAACAACTCCATTAAAAAGTAGGCAAAAGACATGAACAGAAGCTTTTCATAAGAAGACAGACTAATGGCCAATAAACATATGAAAAGAATGCTCAACATCACTAATCATCAGGGAAATGCAAATCAAAACCACAATGAGATATCACCTAAGTCCACTGAGAATGGCTTTTATCAAAAAGTCCCCCCAAAACAGATACTGGTGTGGATGCGGAGAGAAAGGAACACTTATACACTGTTGGTGGGACTGCAAACTAGTACTACCTCTAGGGAAAATAGTATGGAGGTACCTCAAAGAACTTAAAGGAGACCTACCGTTTGATCCAGCAATCCCATTATTGGGTATTTACCCAAAGGAAAAAAAAGTCATTTTATCAAAAAGACACTTGCACTCGAATGTTTATTTCAACACAATTCATAATTGCAAAGATGTAGAAACAACCCGTGTCCATCAATACATGAGTGGATTAATAAGATGCAATATATATATATATATATATATATATATATATATATTTCATGGAGTACTACTCAGCCATAACAAAGTAGTAAACTAATACCTTTTGTAAAAACCTGGATGGAACTGGAGACCATTCTTCTAAGTGAAATATCACAGAATGGAAAAACAAACACCACATGTACTCACTATTAAATTGGAACTACTCGATCAACACTCATGTGCACATATGGTAGAAAACTCAACAGAAATCAAGCAGATGGGAGAGGATAAGAAGGGATAGGCAAATTCACACCTAATGGGTACAATGTACACTATCTGGGTGATGGAGACACTTATAATTTTGACTCAAACTTTACAAAAGCAATTCATGTAACCAAAACATTTGTACCCCCATAATATTCTGGGGAAAAAAGAGTTGGACTAGTATTACATGGTCACTTGATTTATTTTATTTTATTTTGACAAATATTAGTTATTTGTACTATATATGTATGGGGTACAATGTGAAATTTTGATAGATGTTTACACTATGAAATGATTAAATCAAGCTAATTAACAAATCCATTACCTTACACCTGCACTTTGATATACAAATCTTCCACCAAGGCTCCCTGAAGACTTAAATATCTTTCTCCAATTTTCAGAACCATCTTTGCAATCTATAACAAACATCGATGGTTTTATAAGAACAAACACACAACCACACTCAAGAATATGCATGTACATGCATGCACATACAAACAAAACACACATTTATGTTTTGTTTTCACTTTTTAACATTTCTATCTCCTATGACCAGTATTATAATATCCTTATTTCACAGATTATAAAATCATGACTTGGTAAAGGAAATTGCCATGACTAACAGGCTGCTGGTGAGTTACCCAGTCTAGACTTAAATACAAGTCTCTTGATTCCAAAGGCCCTGCTCTACCCACTAATGTTTTGCCACCTCAAGTGTCCCTAAAGTACATACTGGCTCTGAAATTCTAAAATGTTCTGACTACTTATAAGAGGAGAGCTTCAACTTCCGTGGTATGTCGCTTTCTCAGAGTGAGGAGTCAAGGCAAGAGTAGAGTGATTAATCAGCCATGATACAACCGCTAAGAATTCAATAGATCACAAGTAGTAGAATCAAGTTAAGTGTCGTCATACTATGGGAACTACATTTATCGCTTCACCACGGTATCTGCCTTAGTGATCCCATAAATGAGAAACATAATTTCTAGCTCATTAGAACATGGTTAGCACAACAATATATATTCAAATGTGTTCAAGTGAATTCCTGTTTTGTTTTGTTTTTTTTTTACTTTTGTCAAGCTTCATGTTTCTCCACCAACAGAAACTGACAAAAGAAAATGTACGCTTGGCAAAGAGCATAGTAGTCCCAATAAAATGATAAACTGTATGCTATAAAGTTCTTTTTTCCATGGCAAATTTTCTGAGTCATCCCAGTCACACTGGAACTTTTGAAAATCCCTTTTCAATAGAGCACCAAAGCAATTGTGTTGCCACCATGCACCCCCCCCCCAAGTTCTGATAACCTACTTAATAAAGTACAGAGTTTTTCTGAGGTAAAACTTCACTTCTGAATTCCCATTTTCGCTGTGTTTTCTACTGTGAAGCTCTGAGTGGATATATAATACTTTACAGGTGTTGTAGTGCTCTTCCAAGGAGCCAAGGACCTTCTGAACTCCCAGGTTTCATCATAAAGAGGATTACAATAGATTTATTGTACAGAGGAAGTGAGTTTTAAAGTGTTTTCTGTTAGGCATCATTTTAACAGAGAATCTTTCTTGAAAATTTGGTGTTGGCAGAAAAGAACACTCGTGCCTGAATGAACAAATTATTTTTCTGAGCCTAGATTTTCCCATAAACTCAGTCTTCCTTGAAGAGTTATCGATTTATTTCCTGGCTTATGAATCCTAGTAAGACTAAAAGAACCAAAAGAAAAATTAAAAACATATACTTCAAAGTGAGAAAAGCGTGGAATATTTTTTAATCCTCTTTGATATGACTGTGGTTATAGAAAGGCCCAGGAATAACTACATAGCCATTATCTGAATAATTTAGTTCCTGGAGTGATCAGATCCCTCCCCAGAAAAATAACAATTATTGAGCATTTTTTTTATGTTTGCTGGCCATCATTCTGTCTTCTTTAGAAAAGATCTGTTAATTTCCATTGCCCATTTCTTAATGGGGTTGTTCGATTTTTTCTTGTTAATTCTTTTGAGTTCTAGATAGATTCTTGTTATCGACCTTTATCGGAAGTGTAGAGAGCAAATATTTTCTCCCATTCTGTAGGTTGTCTATTTGCTCTAATGATAGTTTCCTTGGCTGTGCAGAAGCTTTTTAATTTTATCAGATCCCATTTTTTTATTTTTGTTGCTGCAGTGAATGTTTTGGGGGTCTTCTTCAAGAATTCTTTGCCTAGGCCAATGTCTGAGAAGGTTTTCCAAACATCTTCTTCTAGGATTCTTAAGGTTTCGCGCCTTAGGTTTAAATCTGTTATCCATCTTGAGTGGATTTTTGTGAGAAGTGAGAGGTAGGGATCCTAATTCATTCTTCTGCATGTAGCTATCCAGTTTTCCCAGCCCCATTTATTAAAGAGAGATTCTTTTCCCCATTGTGCGAAGAAATCCCAAAACAACAAATGCTGGTGAGGATGTGGAGAGACAGGAACACTCTTACACTGCTGGTGGGACTGCAAATTAGTGCAACCCTTGTGGAAAAGAATTTGGAGATATCTCAAAGAGCTTAAAATAGAAACACCATTCAACCCAGCAATAGCATTATTAGGCATCTTCCCAAAACAGCATAAGACATTCTATGATAAAGACATCTGTACCCAAATGTTTATGGCAGCACAATTCACTATTGCAAGAACATGGAAATAACTCAAGTGTCCATCAATTTTAATGAGTGGATTATTAAAATTTGGTATATGTTTATAATGGGATATTACTCAATTCTAAGAAATGACAGCGAATAGCACCACTTATACTATCCTGAATTCAGCTTAAGCCCATTATCCAAAGTGAGGTGACACAAGATCAGAATAATGGGCTCCATATATACTCACCATCAAATTGGTACTGACTGATTAACACTAGGTGTTCAAAGGATAGCGGTGTTCAGCAGGGATGTGGGGGTTGGGGGGGTGGTCCCACATCTGAGGGATGTGGTGAGCATTGTGGAGGGGAAGGGAATACCTCTAACCCTTGCTAGGGAGAGACAAAGATATAAAATGTAACCAAAATGTTAAAAAAAAAACACATGTATCGGGTGTTGGGCAGGTGGGAGAGGGGAGGAGGGGATAGGTATTTATATACATAGTAAGTGTGATGCACACTGTCTTGGGGATGGACATGCTTGAAGCTCTGACTCAAAGGGGGAGAGGAGACAAGGGCAATGTACATAACCTTAATGTTTTACTCCCATAATATGCTGAAATAAAAAAAAGAAAAAGAAAAAGAACCATTATTGATGAAAAGCTAAATCTGGGCAATATTTTGTAGGAATCCATGTCCATTATATTTCTGAGAATTTAAACATATATTTTTAAATGTTATTCATAATAATATTAGGAAATGTGTTTAGCCCCAAGGCTATGCTAGTGTGCAGCCCAGAAGGATTTTCATAAACTTTAAAAAATGATGCAAAATACAAGCACTCATATCTCCTACCTAGAATGCTTCTAGAACTGACTTTATTAATATTTTAAACACAATGGAAAGCACACTCATTGTTCTGTTTCTCGAATACCTCATGACACTTTCAGCTTCAGGATGTTTTCAAATGCTCTTTATTCTGCCTGAAATGTTTTTGTCCAATTCTTTGATGTTCTCAGGTCTTGATTTAAATGACAGATACTTAGAAAAGCTTTCTCTGAATCAGTGTTGCCACTCCAGCTTCACCCCCATTATTCCTGTCACATTCGTTTTCTCCTCATATTATTTATAATGTTTTTATATATTCTATTTATTCATTTGCTAGTTTAATTTTTGTGGCTTCCTTTGGGATATAAGGTCCATTGTACCTACTGTATCTCAAGTGTAGGTGGAATTGCCATGAAGCTAATCAAGTTTAAGATTCAGATGTACTTGCTTGACTTACATTTGTAAATTGATATTGCTTTTGTTTTCTTCAAGAAGGCTCCCTAATTAAATAAGTGCTGGTGCTCAAACATCTGGATTTGCCTTGACCACAGACAGGGTCAAGGTTACTCTAGGGTGTTACTCTAAGATTACCCCCAATGGATCACTCCCTTTTATATATAATACCTTCCCCTTAATGCAGTATATTCAAATATAGGTAATCTGGGAATTTATAGTTGAACAGATCTGAAGTTGAATCGTGGCCCTACCTCTTCTGAGTTAAATAATGCAATAATAAATAAATAATAATAAATAAATTGTAATAAATTAATAGTGTAATAAAAGCCCAGCTGGGCATTTGTTTCCAAATCCATGAAATCAAGATAATGTTATTACTTCGGATTGTTACAAGAATTAGAGATATGTATAAAAAGATCAGTATATATCAGGTGCTTACATGTGTTTGCTGCTGCTATTATTATTGTTGTTATTATGTGAGTGATGGGGAATAGCTTTCCAGCATGGCATCATATCTACTTTTGGCTATAATCTTTTGTATTCAAAAGGGGAATTGAAAGTCAAGAAGAAAACCGTGGTGCTTTTCTGAGAGATTTGAAATGATTGTGAGACATTCTGGCCTTCTGATGTCAGAGGCCTCTTAAACAAAAAGAAATCTTAGAGAATTAAGAATAAACAACGCACTCAGTTTTCTAGGCTGATCCTGAAAGAAATAGAGACTGCTAATCTTCACTTCTCTTTAAAAAAGGAATGGGACAAGATCCTGGGAGGAAAGATGTAGGATAGTATGCCACAGAACTCCTATCAAATGCTTTGGTTATATACTAGTATTAATAATATATTTACATATGGCAATATAATATAGTAATATAATTATAAAATAGACTCTATGTAGAAATATCAAACATATGATATAAATACATAATATATATGTTCTTACCCAATAATTTACACATATATATGTATCTATATTAAAAATGATTCATTCTGTTAAACTTCCAAAAGACAATGACTTATTATTTTTAATGTATGAAATAAAACATATTCTAAAAGTAGCTTCAGCATAGCATATACTTTGACCAAAGCCAGCTTCATGGGCATGCTACCTGTGTTGTTGAACAAGGGTGCACATTTGGACGGCCCATGTTTGCTTTAAAGTTATGTTGTTATAAACTTGAAATCCTTAATAATCTTTGAACAGGAGTCCCTAAATTTTCATTTTTCACCGAGCCTGGAAAATTATGTAGCCAGCCCTGACTTCAACTTTTAACTATGAAATCATATAATTTTGATTTTTAAAATTTTAATGGTTATTTATATGTGTATATGAGTAAACATATACATGTATAAAATATCCTTAGACAAGATGCCATTAGATCTTTCAACAAATAAATATGGATGGCAGATTTATACTTTTAATAAGAATATATTACTTTATTTTTATTTCCATATTATTGTATAGGAATTTATTAGGAAGAGAGAAAGATCAAGAAGTTTTGTTACTCCTGAGACAGATGTACCAAAGAATGCTTAGAGGAGGGCCAGCGACGTATAGAAGCATTCACCTTAAGTGTCAACCCTGAGGTGCCTCTTTTTCTCATTATGTGGCTAACTAAGGTCTCCATGTGCTCACCCAGCCAAGAGTAGTACCTTTACTGTCAGAAAAAAAAAAAATGAAAACATTTTCATTATGCAAAATAGTCATTCAACTGCCAAAAGCAATCTTTGTGATAAAAAACAGCAATTTTTTTCTCTCTTTGCATAAATAAAATTAAGTATAATAATAATAACTTGAGCTTTAGGAATAATAAAATTCTCTTTTATTCCTGTATGTGGTTATAGAATTCCTTTGGTTAACAGATCAGAGTAATTCTTTGGATAGAAACATTTTTATATAAAACATTAGGTGATCACCAGAAACTTTGATATTAATATTTTGAAACTTAAAAATATATAAATATGTGATTAAATTAAGCAATTCAGTAGAGGCTGTGATAATAAGGAAGTTGCCATGGTTCCCAACAGCTTTCAAGAGTCTATTTTATAATTATATTACAATTATATTTCAGAATATAAAGTAGTAAATCAAATTTTATTGTATCCTCACAGAAAGCATCATGATAGCTCAATCTCCATCATAGAACAGGGATTACCAGATGTTTGCTTCTAAATAATGATGGCTCTGGTAAGAAAATTGCCAACCTTTGGTTTATTAAAAAAATGCCAAGTCTTAATTAAACCCAATCAACAAACCTACAGTTTATTTTTTTTTAATTTTTGAACTTTTTTTAAGTATAAGAGACATAAACAAAAGAACAAAATTATAAGTATATACCATTTGATCCAGCAATCCAATTACTGGGCATCTACGCAAAAGAACAAAAGACACTCTACAAAAAATACATCTGCACTCGAATGTTTATAGCAGCACGATTCACAGCTGCAAAGATGTGGAAAAAACCCAAGTGCCCATAAATACATGAGTGGATTAATAAAATGTGGCATATGTATACCATGGAGTACTATTCAGCTATAAGAAACAATGGTGATATAGCACCTCTTGTATTTTCCTGGATAGAGCTGGAACCCATTCTACTAAGTGAAGTATCTCAAGAATGGAAAAATAAGCACCACATGTACTCACCAGCAAATTGGTATTAACTGATCAACACCTAAGTGGACATATAGGAATAACATTTATTGGGCGTTGGGCAGATGGGCGAGGGGAGGAGGAGATGGGTATATACATACATAATGAGTGTAATGTGCACCATCTTGGGGGTGTACACGCTTGAAACTCTGGCTCTTGGAGGGAAGGGGGGGAAAGGCAACACACGTAACCTAAACATCTGTACCCCCATAATATGCTGAAATTAAAAAATAATAAGTATATGCAGCTCCATGTATTATCACAAAATGAACACAACCCAGTTAGCAAAGGACCAGGTGAAAAATACAACACCAATCACATTGCAAAAGCCTCCCATTCATGATGCCTTCTTATCTCTTTTCCCTCCCTTTTCTCCAAAGGTAACATTATCCTTACTTCTAATACCACAAATTAGCTTTGCTTGTTTTAGATAAATGGAATCATTACCATGTGCATTCCTTTGTGTCTGGTTTGTTTCCCTCAATATTACGGTTGTGGAATTCATCCGTGTTGTGATGTGTTATCTGAAGTTCATTCCTTTTCACTGCTGTAAAGGAATTTAATATATGAATATCCACAATTTATTCTTCTGTTACATTCTTCATGAACACTTTGGTTGTTTCAAGTGTTAGGCTGTTATGAAGAATATTGCTTTGAACATTTAAACAATGTGGTTTTGTGTACATATTAGACCCCATCTCAAAAAAATGTGTTTTGTGCACACATTTCTGTAGGATCTATTTCTAGCAGTGAAATTATTGGATAATAGAGTATGTACATGTTCAACTTTAAAATATCCTGCAAAAAAGAAAGGATAAAGAATTAATATATTTAAAAAAAGAAAAATGGGCAAAAGACTTGAGCAGGCACTTCAAAAGACAACAAATTTCTAATGAACATACAAAAAGGTGCTGAACTTCATTAATATCAAGAATTCTATATAAAACCAAATGATACACCATTAAATATCCATAGAATAAGTAAACTAAAAAAAGACAATATCAAATATTGGTGAGGATAGAGTTGATAAAACTACTTTGGCAAACCTACAGTTTAAATTCTATTTTTTAATCTCCTTGACAAATCCCTAATTAAACATACAGTATTTTTAGTATCATGCTAAAATAGTGGATTACAGTTTATGCCTTCTCATTTCTATATATTAATATGAAATTTCAGAACTTAGAGAGTCCTGTCCACTTTTTACAAATGTTGATTTAGAATTTCCAGAAAAAGGAAGACTGTAAGCAAAACGTCTATATATGTGAGAAAACTTTGATTACACAGGTTTTGGTGTACACATACACTCCAGTTTTTGCATTATGTATTAATTTTAAACGTGTCTTAAAATTCTGCTGACATTAAAACACTTTTAGCTACTTTACCATGTTCTCAGTGTAACAAAAAGTAGAATATAGTTTGTGTTCTGGGGATTCATAATAAAAACTCAAAGGCGGATTGTATTTTGATTAAGGTATGGATGGTACATTAGGTTATTGTTGAGAAAATATTCACTCGCTACCTCCTCTGACCCCATGTACATCAAAAGAGTACACATCTACAACCCACTGATGTTGGGTTTGGCAATATGACTTGCTTTGGCCAATGAGATGTTAGTGGACATGACAAGAGACTTGAAATGTTCTTGCGTGATTGTGGGATTTGGGCTTGTTCTCATGCTTAACTTACCATAGTCATAATGAAACTGCCTTTTATAAATCAATAAAGGGGCACAAGAACTGTGGCAGAGGCCTAAACTCTGCAAAGGCACAGGCATAGTTAATAATAATAACAATAATAATAACCAGCTGTTGTCCCCTAGTTTGCTTTCTTATAATTGCTACTCAGGAGTCACACAGCTGATGAGTATAGAATTCTTAACTTTCTCTATAGATAAACATCACCCTTGTAAAACCTAAGGCTAGTTTTTGAGCTATCTTCTAGGCCCTGCATTCTAGTAGATTGGCTGACCCACCCAGGCCAGTGGCCCATACCAAGAATTTGACTCACCTGGTCTTGCAATCCCCACCCAGCACAACCTCCCCTGACTCAGCACAAGAAAACAATTTCTACACTGCTATATTTCTGCTGAGAACCCAATCAGCAGACCCAAGTGCCTAGCTCTTTGCCAGACAAACTATCTTTAAATACACTTCTCCCAAATTCTTGAGGAGATAGATTTGAAAAATTCCTCCCATCTCCTCACTTGGTGCCCTGCGATATTAAACTCTTTGTCCACTGCAACTCCAGCTGTCTCAGTGTATTGGCTCTTTTCTGGACAGTGGGCAATACAAACTAGTTGGGCTGAAACAATAAAAAGTAGATGCCACAGGTAGAAACAGGACGACAGTCACATGTAGCAAGCAGACTTGGAACCCAATATGGTTTGGATGTTTGGCCCCTCCAAATCTCATGTTGAAATTTGATCACCGGTATTGGAGACAAAGCCTGGTGGGAGGTGTTTGGGTCATGGAGGTGGATCCTTCATGAATAACTTGGTGCCCTTCCCCCAGTAATGAGTGGATTCTCGTTCTATTAGTTCATGTGAGAACTGGTTGTTTAAAAGAGCCTGCCATCACCTCCTCCTTCCCTTGCTCCCTCTCTCGCCATGTGACGCATCTGCATCTCCTTCACCTTCCACCTTGATTGGAAGCTCCCTGAAGCCCTCACCAGGAACAGATGCTGGTGCCATACTTCCTGTACAGTTTGCAGAACGATGAGCCAAATAAACCTATTTTCTTTATGAATTACCTAGCCTCCAGTATTTTCTTTATAGTAACTCAAATGGAGTAATACAGACTCTAACTGCAGTTCAGAGCGAAGCCCAACCAAACTCAGCCAAGATCACGAAACACCACACAACCTGTGTAACATGAGAGAAAAATAAATACCTGCTATATGTGTTGAATTTCGGGTGTTTTCTTTTTTTAATGCAGTACAATTTTGGCAATTGTTAACTGAATCAACAAACTATTCAAAGAACTACACAGGTATTTTTAAACTCTTCCAGGGCAAAACCTGATTCAATATCTACCCAGGGAAGGTACATTAGATGAATTTCTAGAATAGTTAAACTGAGACTTTATAACAACATGGGAAAACTTGAAAATAAAATTCACTATAAATATTATTTATGCAAAATTACTAATCAATTATATTTAAATACACCTAAATTCATCTTATATTACAGTAATCCTCCATTATCCATAGTTTTACTTTCTATGGTTTCAGTTACCTGCAGTTAACTGCAGTCTGAAAATATTAAATAAAAAATTTCATAAATAAACAATTCATTGGTTTTAAATTGCATGCTGTTCTGACTAACATGATGAAATCTCACGTTGTCTCACTCTGTCCAACCCAGGATGTGAATTACCCCTTTGTGTAGCATACCCATGCTGTATACACTATCTACCCATTTAGTCACTTCATAGCCATCTCAGTTATAGGATTAAAAAAACATGCTGTATATGAGGTTCAGTACAATCTATGGTTTCAAGTGTTCACTGGGAGTCTTAGCACATATCCCACCTGGATAAGGGAGGACTACTGTACTGTGATGGTTAATTTTATATGTGAACTTGACTGGGCTAAAGGATATCCAGACAGCTGATAAAACATTATTTATGGGTGTGTCTGTGAGATGTTTTCAGAACAGATTAGCATTTGAATCAGCAGGCTGAGTAAAGAAGATGGTCTTCACCAATGTGGATGAGCATCATCCAATCCACTCAGGGCCCAAATAGAACAAAAAGGGCAGAAGAAGGATGGATTTGCTGATGTTCTCCATTTGAGGTGAGACATCCATCTTTTCCTTACCTTGGACATGGACACTCGTGACTCTTGGGCTTCCAGACTGAAATTAGGACCTAACTCTATCAGCGTCTTGCTCCTCACCCATTTGCAGGCCTTCAGTCTTGGACTGAATTATACTACTAGCTTTCCTGGCTTTCCAGTCTTCAGTAGTGGGCTTCTAGGCCTTCATAATCTTGTAAGCCAATTCTCATTATCTACGTATCTATCTATCTCTCCTATTTATTCTGGTTCTCTGGAGAATCCTGACCAACACAATAACAATTATATATTCATCCTGACATTCAACGAATATTTAGTGATGTCTATTATAAGTTACCAGGAACATGTAAGCATCATTTAGACCCCCAAACCAGATGTGGACAGGAAGTTGTCAAAAATTCAATAGGGCAATAGATGCAGGAAAAAAGATCCATCTGGGGTCCATCTGGAGGCTTTCTGACACATTTTTCTCATCACCTTTACCTCATATTGTCTCAGTTGGTTACTATATTCTCTCCTGCTGACTTGGTAGAAGTTTTACCACCAGTATGTTCACTCCATTTCCCTACCTCTTCTTCTGTTTGTACAGCATTTTAAATTAAGGAAAAAACACCAAAAAACCCTCATCCTTCTAATTTAAAGTAATTTCATTCATGGGAACATGAGGAAAGAATGGTAACATATTAATTTTACAACTATACTGTGTGACATGTATGTTTTACCGACAAATGGCTTAGCTTCTCTGGGCCTCAATTTCCTTCCTCATCCATGAGATGTGGAAATAATAATATATACCCATACTCATCAGCATTGAGATAATCAAATGATATGCCTGAAAACATTTAAGTAAAGTAAGTTATTTGTTCGCTTTCTTTGATTTAGAGGCATTTTTCAGCCATATCAAATTTCCTCCTTGCAGAAAAAAAAATGTCTTTTGTCATTTCAGCAGTATATCCCCTTTACAGATTCTTCCACTAAATAAAAAAGAGGTTCCTTTTTACAAAAGCAAGAAATTTTTTTTTCTTTTTTTGTTTAATTCCAGAGTATTACTGAGGTACAAATTCTTTGGTTACATAAATTGCCTTTGCACCACTTAAGTCAGCTATATGCATGTCCAGAGAGCATGCACCACGCCCATTAGGTGTGAATTTACCCATACCCTCCTCCTCCCTCCACCAACTATGAATGTTACTTCCCATATATGCATGTAAGTGTTGATCCCTTAATACCGATTTGATGGTGAGTACATGTGGTGTTTGTTTTTCCATCTATGTGATACTTCACTTATAAGAATGGGCTCCAGCTCAATCCAGGGTAATACAAGGGGTATTAGTTCACCATTTTTTATGGCTTAGTAGTATTCCATGGTATTAATATACCACATTTTATTAATCCACTCATGAATCGATGGGCACGGGGGTTGTTTCCACATCTTTGCAATTGTGAATCGTGCTGCTATAAACATTAGAGTGTAGATGTCTTTTTGATAGAATGTCTTTTTGTCCTTTGGGTAAAAATCCATTAGTGGGATTGCTGGATCAATTGGTAGTTCTACTTTAATTGTTTGAGGTATCTCCATACTACTTTTCATACAAGTTGTACTAGCTTGCAGTCCCACCAGCAGTGTATGAGTGTTCCTTTCTCTCTGTATCCACACCAACACTTGTTGTTCTGGGAATTTTTGATAAAGGCCATACTCACTGGAGTTAAGTGATACCTACCTCATTGTAGTTTTGATTTGCATTTCTCTGATGATTAGAGATGTTGAGCATTTTTTCATATGTGTGTTGGCCATTACTCTATCTTTTTTCGAAAAGTTTCTGTTTATGTCTTTTGCCTATTTATTGATGGGGTTGTTTGATTTTTTTCTTGCTGATTTTCCTGAGTTCTATAGAGATTCTAGTTATCAGCTCTTTATCAGATATATAGCATGTAAATATTTTCTCCCTTTCTGTAGGATGTCTATTCACTCTAATGATAGTTTCCTTGGCTGTGCAGAAGCTTTTTAATTTGATCGGGTCCCATTTATTTATTTTCGTTGTTGCTGTGATTGCTTTTGGGATCCACTTCATAAATTCTTTGCCTAAGTCAATGTCTAGGAGTTATTCCAACATCTTCTTCTAGAATTCATCTGGTTTCATGCCTTAGGTTTAATTCTGTTATTCATCATGAGTTGATTTTTGTGAGAAGTAAGAGGTACGTATCCTGTTTCAGTCTTCTACACGTGACTGTTCAATTTTCTCAGCACCATTTATCGAATAAGGAATGTTTTCCCCAATGTATGTTTTTGTCCGCTTTGTCGAAGATCAGATGACAATATGAGACAGGTTTTATATCTGAGTTCTCAGTTCTGTTCCATTGGTATATGTCTCTGTTCTTAGGCCAGTGCCATGCTGTTTTGGTTCCTATAGCCTTGCAGAATGGGTTGAAGTCTGGTAAATTAATGCCTCACAATTTGTTCTTTTTGATTAAGGTTGTTTGACAATCCAGAGTCTTCTCTGGTTCCATACAAAGCGTAGAATTATTTTTTCTAGATTTGCAAACATTTATTTTGGTATTTTATTAGGGATTGCATTGAATCTGTAGATTACTTTGGGCAGTATAGACATTTTAACAATGTTGATTCTGCCAATCCATGAGCATGGCATATTTTTTTTCTATCTTTTTACGTCCTCTGCCATTTCCTTTCTCAGTGTTTTATAGTATAGAAATTTCATGTGGGGAAACTTTCAAAATTTCTACTCTAGCATTGATATTACAGACATGCTTAAAAGTGAATTTATGGACTAAAAGTGAAGTTTTGGACTAAACAACAGTCCAAATGGTCCAAAATAAATTTTGTCACTGAGAAAATTGCTATGATGATTGATTCTTTTTACACAGGGCTGTAAAGGTTTCATAAAATATGTAAATGTATTGTTTTGTTTTATCTGGTTTTGTTAACTTTTTTTCTCCATGATGTCCTTGAAGTAGATGTGTCTGATTCAGCTATAGCTTGTTTGTTGCTACATCACCTTTCTTTCTTGGTGTTTTTCTTTTTCCCATTTATCCAGTCATAGTCCAAGAACCAGAGAAAGAAAGCAAAGAATATTTTCATTCAAACAGTAAATGGCTTATAATAGAAGTATAAAAAGGAAAGGTTGGTTAAAACCATTATTGAGATGTTAAAATGCTATTTCTGTATTACATACTTCTCTGTATCATATTTTATTACCTATATATCCTATACTTCACTGCCATGGGGATCTCAGAGATCTCTTGCTTTTTAGTTAAATTCATGTGTACCTTTAAAAGTGTCAAAAATGAGTTAAATAAACTACCTAGTTGCTAAGACAAAACTGATATTTAAAGACCTACATTAAATCTACAGATTAATAGGACTTTTTTTCATTTAAAAGCCCAAGGTCCTTTATGAATAACTAATCAAAATGACAATAATTGTACACATGTCTCAATAGTTATCACAATTCACATGAAATGTATATGCAATGGAATTTGAAACTAATAATTCTGAGGAGACTTTTTTAAATTCTGGAAAAATATTGGGAGAATAAATTTTTACTTATACTCATCCTAAGGCTGAGGTGGTGTCTTACATCATACATAATATGATTGCAACAGACTCCGTAAACACTGTACCACTGAAAAAAGTAAAGAAACTCTAATGTAAATGTCAAATATTACACATTCATGACAGTAAACCTTGCTGTCAATTTCACATTTACATATAAGTACAATGAACACAACCATTTATTTTTTTTTACAAGGATTTTAGGTGCATTATAAAACACATTATGCTTGTAGACACTGATATTTTTAAAAGCTGTTCAAGTTCAAATCAAGTTAAAACAATCCAGTGAATATTCATTTTAATAAGAACACAAATGATTTAATCTAGGAAAACCTGATAACGAGATATTATACTTTCCTAGGGTAATGCACATTTAACGTATTGTCCTTCACATAGCAAAATGTTGCCACCATCAACAGAACATAAGCTTTCTGCTGTTTTTCAAATAGAGAAAATCAGGTTTTTTTCTGATGCAAATACAGTATGAAACTACACATATTTAGTTGTATTTACCCCAATTCTCTAGATGCCCTAACAATGGAGGTATTGATTATATAGGTTTAACTCTTTATAGAATGCATTCATTTATTAATTTGTCTCTTTATTGTACTTGTCATTTAACAATATTCTAACTGGATTACTTTATTCATTAACATTAAATGAGTCCTTACTATCTCTGCTAATTAAGTGTGAAAATGTTTGTTGGATATTCACAGGAACTGCAAGCTCTGGAACAAAAATGTTAATTTCTATGTATGTGCAGTAGTATCATGGTTGATTATATTCTTTTCTATATGTTTTAAGTCTTCTACAATGAGCATGCTTTTCTACTCATTCTTTAAATGTTGGATTTCCCTTAAATTTCTTATCTCATTCTGTACTCTCTTCCCTGTAAATTTCATTCATGCCCATTGCTTCCATTTTCAAATATCTGCTCATGACTTCATTATGTACCTTTCAAGCCCAGACTTTTCCTCTAAGATTTAGCAACATATATATATATATATATATATTTTTTTTTTACCTGCCTATATTTACCTGGTGTATTCACTTGAATATTTATCAAAGGAACAAAGATGCTTCAAACATAATCCCTTTAAAATTGAACTCACGATCTTAATCACAATTATATCCATTCTTACCACCCCCACCCTCAGTATATTGTACCCTTGCAGAATTCCCAATTCCAGCAGGTGATGCAACTGTGAATGCAGTTGCCCACAATGAATGGGGATGTAAACACTGTCTTTCACAATGTTCCCTTCCACACCATCCATACCCAAACTAGGCCATAAGTCCTACAAATTCTATTCACAAGTGGTTCTCTAGTCTATCCACATTTCTCCATCTCCAATATCACTAGGCTAGTATGCTCAACATTCAAATTCATCTTCCTACAACTGTGTGTGTGTGCGTGTGTGTGTGTGTGTGTGTGTGTGTGTGGGTGGGTGTGTGTGTTTGCGTACCTTTAATCTGTTTTCTACATTGCAGCCACAGTGGTGTTTACAAACTGCATATCTGATCAGGTCCCTTCTTGAAAACCTTCAGCGGTTTTATTTTGCAACTGAGAAACTCACCTTCTAATACACTCTTCTCATTGACTTTACACTCATGCCTAAGTGGTCCTATTTCAGGTTCTTGAGTGTACCATGCTTATTCTTTAATCAGGCCTTTGCACTGGCAGTTCTTTAAAGTAACAGTCCTCAACCCTGACACCACCCTTGCCAATATAACTTACATTCATCCTTTTCCTAGGATCAAAGACTAAATTTTAGGACAGCCTTCCCAAACTTGTTGAATTAGAGAAGATTGTCTGATTTTATCTCCCTGTCCATTTATTTCATAACGTTTAACAATTTTAGTGTGTGTGTGTGTGTATCTCTATTGGATTTATTCTTCCTTTCCCACTAGATGATAAGCTGATAAGCAGCCATAAAAAAGGACGAATTAATGCCTTTTGCAGCATTTGGAAGGAAGTGGAGACCATTATTCTATGTGAAGTATCTCAAGAATGGAAAAACAAATAGCACATATACTATCTAATAAATTGGAACTAACTGATGGAAAGAAAAGGAAAGGAAAGAAAACGTCATTGGAAATCAAGTGGGGGAAGGGGTAGGAGGAGAAGGGCAAAAACCCACCTAACGGGTACAATGAAGACTATTTGAGTGATGGACACATTTAGAGACCTGACACAAGCCAGGTATCAAAAAATATCCGTAACTCCCTAATATTTTACAATAGAAAAACTTCCTAATCTTTATGAGCCTGAGTTTCCTTCTCTGTATAATATAGTTAATAAAACCCAAATCACAGGCTAAGTAAGACAATGCTCATAACACACTTCCTTGTACATCATGAGTCCTCAATAACTAAGCACTAATTATTATATTTACTTAAAAATATTTATCCTATATCCTTACACTTTCTCTCATGTTTTTGTGGCCCAATAACAGATGTTTTGGAGAATGGGGTGTGGATGCCTGTGGACCACATTCAATAATTCAATCACACCTTAGATCTACAAAGCAGTCTGGGAAACGAGGCTAAATTAATTTTTTCTTTCTTAGGACACATCTCACTTATAGCAGTTGCTAAATTGTCTTCTCATTCCCTCTTTCCTGCTCCATGAGTATACACACATACACTGAGAGGGTTAGTTCTTACCTTCCACTAAGAGTGAAAAGAAAAAGAAAACAAATGACCAACTACCAAAACCTCCTATTAGCTGATCAGATTTAAATGCTCCAAATATCCTAGTATTCATTCAGAGTTGTCAAGCAATACTTTCTAAATTACCAAACTCTTAGCTTTGCTTGGTAGTAGTCCTTTAAATTTTTTTCTTAATTTCATTCATAGTTTTCTAATAATACTTCTCCTACAGGTAAAACATATAGTTCCCTGGTGTTTAAATTAATTTAACTTGCCTCTTTGGCTGGCATCATTTTTTACCTGCTTAAATTCCTACAATTATCCTTTTTGAGCCCCACTAAATTTTAGTCTCTAACTAGTCACAACTTATGATATTATTATTATTTATATATTATCATATTTGTTTGCCAGATTATTCCTTCCAAATGAACTAATGCCATTTCACTTGTAATTTATTCTAATTATATTTACATTTCCTACAGAATCTATATTTACCTTTTGTTTTCATTAAGCACCACTGACAAAAAATAAATACTTAAGCTAGTTCAATAGAAACTTAGGCCTAGGCAGGTAAAGTTATGGTCAAGTTCAGAGGCATGTTGGACTTGCACCATCCCCGAAATTCAGGGGTCCTGGCTCCAGTTTAGTAGTCCATGCATCACTCTTCCTTGTGTTACATTACCATTGCTATGGCCTTCGAAAATACGGGAATATAAGAGTAGTTTATTGCTTTTTACATTTCAAGTCAGTGTAATGGAAAGAAGACTGAATAAGCTGTAATCCCTGTTGATTTCCATTTAGCACACTTAGGGCGTATATGCAGGCTCATTCATACTGCATACCCACTCTTGGCATGGTGATTGGTTTTTGTGTTTGTTAATGAAATGATAAGCCAAAAGAAAATAATCCATGAGTTGATGAAACAACATGAAGACATTAATGATGAAACAATAGACACTACGAAGTTAAATATTTAAATTCAGCCTTTCAGTTGGGGCATTAGAGGCCTGAATTTTGCCCACTGAGACTAATATTCCATTGAAGCTGTGACTTGAGGGAGGCTAGCAGCCATCAAGGACAATTGATTCAAAGATAGCAAAAAAATCTATAGCATTAGAGACTTTAAAACCTTTCAATCTTTCATTCTAAATTAAGTACATTATGTGAAGCTTGGGAGTTGCAGCTACTGATACTGTCAGAAATTCTGCAATAATTTATTTTCTCTAGGTGCAATAGGCAAAATTTTAAGATTCTCCCCAATGACTCACATGCCCCTATAATCCACTTCCATTGAGTGTAGGAGGGACCTGTGAACGTAATTGCATATTACTTCTATGATGAGGTTATGTTACATGGCATAGTTGGCTTTAAGAAGGAAATTATCCATGGCAGACCTAACCTAATCAGGTGAGCACTTAAAAGGGACCAGGCTCTTCCTAGAGAAAGGCATGCAAATTACTGGGGATTCTACATGAAGAAGACTCTTCATTGCTGACTTTGAGTATGAAGAGGGCAATATGGCAAGGAATTCAGGCAAATTCTAGTAGCTACTAGTGGCCTCTGTCTGGCACACAGCAAGAAAATGAAGACCTCAGTCCTACAACCACAAGGAACTCGATTCTGCCAACAGCCTAAATCCTTGAAGTATACCCTTGCCCAGTGCCTCCTGATAAGAATGCTGCCCAGCCAACAAGACACTTCAACACTGAGGACCTAAGCAGAGAACAAAAACGAGCTGCTCCTAAAAGACTGTGAAAGAATACATGGATGTTATTTCAAGCCAGTGATTTTTATAATGTTTTATGCAGTAATAGGAAACTAACACACACAGTATCTCAAAGGGTGGGTAAAGGCTGTTTTCTAGTTCCTTCTTAAAGTTTTATTCCAACAATATTTGTAAGCAAGTAGTAACTTGTAAAGTTTACAAAGTGTTTTCTCATATATGCTTTTATTTAATCCTCCAATAACTCAGTAGAAAGAATATCCTTATTCTCCACCTTAAAGTTTTTATAGAGATTCAAATAGGGTAATTTTATAGCTCAAGATCACAAAGGCAGGCAGTGAAATTATGCCTAAAATTTAAAAAAATAAAAATAAAAAATAAATTTTTAAAATTAAAGAAAACAAGTTATAAAAACAATATAATTAAGGAACAATGGTCTTTAAAACGTCAGGTTAAGATTAATATTAAACATTTAGGATCACCAGAGCTGTTGCTAGGATGACACAAGTGAAGTATTTGCCTTGACCTTGACAACTTAAGATAACAGAGGACCAAACATGCTCAGTGATCAAGAGAAGGAGGCTTGGGGATGAGGAATCCATCAGAACTTCAGTCATTCATTGGCAGCATGGCCATTGAAATGGTTGCAATATTATTGAAAAGAACAGGTTGAAGGATGAGCAATTAGTAGCCCAAATCGGACTGGAACAGAATCCAGGATAAAGGTGAACAAGGTTTTCAACCACTGAAAGGCTAAGGTTGTGGCCAGACTCTAGAGGCCTTCTTCTGCTTGAGTAGTTGTTATCATATCACTCAGGGAGGAACAGGATAGATAAGGGAACAGCTAGAGAGAAGTAATAGTAGATAAGAAGCTCTAAAATTAGTTCTAAGAGCTGAATGGTAATAAACCTAGATTTACAACTGTCTTAGTCCATTTTTTTGGTATAATAGAATAATACCGACTGGATACTTCATAAAGAAAAGAAATTTATTTCTTACAGTTCAGGAGGCTGTGAAGCCCAAGGTCAACGCACTTCCATCTGGCAAGGGAATTCTTGCTTTGTCACCCCATGGGGGAACACAGAAGGGCAAGACAGCATGCATAAAAGAGGGAGGGAAGGGAGCTGAACTCATCCTTTTCTCAGTAACCCACTCCCATGATAACTAATCCACTCCCAAGATAACAGCAGTAATTCACTCATGAAGGCAGAGCCCTCATGAATTCCTCATGTCTTTTTTTTTTTTTTTTATTTCAGCTTATTAAGTGGGTACGAATGTTTAGGTTACCTGTATTGTCTTTGCTTCACCTGAGTCAGAGCTTTTAGGTGTGAACATACTCATTCCCTCCTCCCCCACCCAGCCGCCTGAAACCTGATGGATATTACTACTACATGTGCACATAAGTGTTGATCAGCTAATACAGTTTGATGGTGAGGACGTGTGGGTCACGCCACTCAACATCATTACATTGAGAACTAAGTTTTCAACACATGAACTTTGGGGAACACATTCAAACCAGAACAAGAACCTAAAACTCCTTACCCACAGTTGAATGCCTTTGATCTACAAAATTTTACATTACCAGGTGTGTTCCAAAGGTTACAAGCCCAATACGTAAATATTCAGTGAAAAATCTAAATATTTAATTTACTAACAAGAGAATTGAGAAGTTGGAAAATTTCCTTTATAAATTGAGACTACGTATTAGCATAATTCTTCAAACAAATGAATATTTTTGCATTCACCACATTAAGGAAAAAAATCTTGATATAAAGTCCACTGGAACAACCCTATATTGAATAAGTTTGTGAATCCAGAAGGAAGAGTGCTCTAATTCATCTTTTAGGTCTACGTGCATGCAAGCTAAGATAATAAAGGCACTCATATCGCTTAGCATATTCACATTAGAATTTATAAAGATAATAATAAAACCCAACTGGCGTATTGGCTGCTTAGCTATGTAGAAGAAAAACGTAGAAACTACATTCCTTCAAATAAATGTAGCTTTAAAAATCACAGTAAAATATTCTATGTTTTCTAAAATTATAACTATCTGTAGGCACAAGTAATACATCAGGTTACAAAGACTAGGGCCTGAACAATGAGTATTCCAAACTTTTCATTAATAATCTTTAATAATAGTTAAGTTATTTGACCAGTTATGAACTTGTATCATTCTTAAGCAAGATTTTTTTGTTAGTGAAAATTATAAAAATATATATTTTAAAATTTTGGAATAAAGAGTTTTCTGATATTATTTAGAGAAAGGGAGATTTAGTTTTCTTTATCTCTCTGGGCAGTAAAATGGGGCAATTGTAAGAAAACCAAATGGAGATTAACAGATTAGTCTCCCTATAGATACATTTTATCCAATAATCTCTAAAGTAATGATAGAATTCGAGAATTACAATTCTGCAGCCCTTAATAGATTAATAGGTGAGGGTGATGATCCTGAGTGTGACTGCAACATCACCACAAAGGTAACAACCAACACTATGCATCTCCTAATGGAAGTGCATAGCATCACCTCTGCAGTGGTCATTCCAACAAACAGATGAATAAAAAAATAAACCTTAATATGAACAAGGTTCTTCCTATAACTGTTGAAGATTATCGTGCTCAGCGTCAAGCACATTGGGTTATTATTCTATACTCTGTAATGTTTATATGCTTGAGAATTTACATAATAAAATGACTTTATTATAAATATTATGCCCTTAAATTTAAAAGCTCAAGTAAAATAGAACAATTTTAACAAAAATATAAATTAGTAGTATGCTAATAAAGAAATAAAACACTTTAATTACACCATACTAACTGAAACTGTAGTCCAGCCCTGGGCGCCCACAAAGTCTTCCAAGACCAGCCAGGTTTGGAAGCCCATTACACCAAATGCTGAAGGAAAAACTCATCAACACATTAAGAAAAGTCTTACAAACAAGATAAGAAGATATGAAATTACTTGATCACTTCAACAGGCTAGCTGTCATTGATAAAAAACTAGATAAGGATGCTCCAAGAAAAGAACATTTGAGCCAAGCTCACTCATATAGAGACAAATATTCTAAACAAATTTATAGCATATTTAATACGGCAGTGAATAATATAGTACTGAAGCAACTGGGAAATGGGCTATGTCTAATAAATGCATAGATCAAATTACATTAGAAAAATTGTGAATTGGAATCCACTATGGTAACAGAGAGGAGAAAGCATTTCATCATGTGTAGGGATAAAGGACAAGCCTTTGGTAATAATTCAACACCAGTTCATGGTAAGAAATTTTAGCAAACTTCATTAAAATGGAATTTCCAAATCATAAAATCAATAGCAAACATACATAAATGTGGAATGTTAGCAGCATTCCTGATAATCCAGGATAACACACAGTGGTATAATAGCAATTCTACTGGTCAAACTTGAACTGGATGGCACAGCCAATATACACAAGAATACCAAAGAAAAGTTATGAAAAATGAAAATAAAGAGATAATATGATCATCTAATTAAAAATTCTACAAAAATCAGCTCACAAAATGTTCAAATGTATAAGGAAATTCAAAAGTCTGGTGCAGAAGATCACTACAGTAAAATCAGGAATCTAATCACACAAAAAAGTATTAATGAGAAAATGTAATGGAAAATATCCCATTCAAAACAGCAGCAGCATCCAAAATATACCTAAAAAGAGTCTTAATGAAAATATACACAAACTTTATTGAAATAAACATAAAAATTTTCTGATAGACTTACATAAAATCTGTTCCAAAGGGAGCAATATACTATGTTTATTCATGGTGAACACAAGAGTGTATAGATGTCAATTCTCCATATTTAGAGAATTAAAGCCTTACCTGATGGGTTGGCTTCAAGTTAGCAGAGAGGAGGTGGCCCAGCACCTACAAGGAGTCAAAGCAAGGCACTGAGTGAGGATTCTGAGGGCACTATTTACCCAACAATAGGGACCCTGCAGAGCTCAGGAGGCCACAGGCATGGCTTCTGGGCTCAGGATCCACCTTACTCCCCATTCTGGACTGTCAGGGAAATGAAATCCTTGGTCTGAGGCTGACTGACTCAGTTCAGCAGACAGGAAAGTCTCATCGCCTGTGAAAAGACAAAGAAAGGACCCTATGAGAGTTCTCAACAAACCTTCTGTCCCCAAAACAGAGAACCGCTAGAGTTCTGCTTCTGCTGTGGTCCTGGGGGGGCAGGTGGTGGGCGTGGCCGGAAGTGGCTTCTTCTGACTTCCGCCTCACCATACTGTTGGGGGTGAGGCCTTCATCTGAGAGGCGTGGCCGGAGCAAGAAATCCCAGGAACGGGCAGGTGTCAAGGTGAGTATCCTTCGTCACACCTTCGGGGATAGGCTTCTCCCAGAACAGAGGCAGCCCCACAGAGATCCTCCCTGCTCTGCCCGGCCCTGTCCCCACTACCAACCCTCGGCGGACCGACGCCCATCTGAGAGGCCTAAGGCCACTGGCGTCCTTTATTTCCTCTGGGAATCTGTGGGATGGGTGGGAAGCCATGATCTCCACGGGACAGGCTCAGGTTAGCAGAGGGAGGAGCCACAGGACTGTTCGGGAGTAAAATTAATATTCTGAGTTAGAAATGATGTGACAAGCTACCTCAGAACAGAGTCCCGTTCTGAACAAGGCACCCAACCTGTGCCTTGTGACTTCCCAAAGCAGTGCCCTCAGGAGAACCAACAGAGGCAGCCATTCTTGCAGGCAAGATGGAATCTCTCTACCAAGGCTGTGTACAATATCTCATCCTCCATCTTCTAGGGTGACCTCTTCATCAACCCAGCTGCCTACGTTACTGCCTGCTGTCCCCGACCAGGGTAATCATGCCTCGTGGTCAAAAGAGTAAGCTCCGCGCCCGAGAGAAACGCCGCCAGGCCCGTGGTGAGAACCGGGATCTGGGAGGTGCTCAGGCCATTGCAGCAGAAGGAGAGTCCCCCTCTCCTGCCTGTGTTCTCTCTGGAGGTAGCTCTCAGAATTTGCCTGCTTCTGAGATACCTACAATTCCGAAGGTCCTTCAGGGAACCTCGTCCACCACCAATACTACTGCAGCTGTTTCGTGCACTGATTCA
The DNA here is from genome assembly GCA_008750895.1 of Mirza zaza. Taxonomy (NCBI): domain Eukaryota; kingdom Metazoa; phylum Chordata; class Mammalia; order Primates; family Cheirogaleidae; genus Mirza; species Mirza zaza. The sequence goes on along the minus strand of VSMD01058170.1, from coordinate 37,909 downwards.
AATGAAGGTGACAACAGCCAAGATGAGAAAAGCCCCGATCTCCCAAAGGGAATTGAAAACTTCTACAAGGATCCTTTAAACAAGAAAGTGGTTTTGTTGGTGCAGTTTCTGATGCAGAAGTATCAAAACAAAGAGCCAATTACAAAGGCAGAGATGCTAAAGTTTGTTACCAAGAACTACAAGTGTCACTTCAATGAGATCCTCAGAAGAGCCTCTGAGCACATGGAGCTGGCCTTTGGTGTTGATTTGAAGGAAGTGGATCCCATCAGACACTGCTATGCTTTTGTGAGCAAACTAGACCTCAGCCTTGATGCAGCAATGAGCGATGAAGAGAACATGGCCTCCAAGACTGGCCTCCTGATGATTGCACTGGGTGTGATCTTCATGCAAGGCAACTGTGCCCCCGAAGAAGAGATCTGGGCAGTGCTGAATGTGATGGGTGTATATGCTGATAGGAAGCATTTCATCTATGGGGACCCCAGGAAGGTCATCACCGAAGATTTGGTGCAGCTAAAGTACCTGGAGTGCCAGCAGGTGCCCAATAGTGATCCCCCATGCTATGAGTTCCTGTGGGGTCCAAGAGCTCACGCTGAAACGAGCAAGATGAGAGTCCTGGAGTTTTTAGCCAAGATCCATAATACCGTCCCGAGTGCCTTCCCATCCTGGTATGAAGAGGCTTTGAGAGATGAGGAAGAGAGAGCCCGAGCCAGAGCTGCAGCCAGGGCTCGTACTGCTGTCATGGCCAATGCACGCTCCAGGACCACGTCCAGCAGCTTCTCCCATGCTAAGTGAAATCCAAGGCTGTTTCTTCACTCTTTAGTTGAAAAGGTCTGTCAACTTCTAATAGTGGAGGGCCATTCTGGGGCATGAGGGAATGAGTGTATGTCATCTTTGTGTTCCTGTTGTATATTGGTAACTGGAGTTTTACCTTTCTTTTTTTTTTTTTTTTTTCTCTGTCTAGGATACATTTCAAATGTTGAAGTCTGAAGATTATTTTGTTTGTGGAAGAAAAGAGCCATCAATATTCAAAGTAGTGAATGGCCTGGGTGGCCCTGCAGGGAACACAGTATATATCATCTTTATGTTCTTGTTCTATATGGATAACTTTGAGTTTTAGCTTTCTGTTTCTTCCTATTCTGTTATATTTCAAATGTTGTTTCTTATAACTTAAGGTTCCAGTAAGTTCAGAATCTAAATTAATGACGTTGGTTGCACATTTTTTTTTTCTTTTTCTGCTGTTTAAGACTAGGATTTTTGTTATTTTGTTAAACAAGTTGGGAAACCTTTCATATTTGGTGAATCAGAACATAACACGTGACATTAGAAGAGGCATTTTCTTAAAAATGTGAAAGAATTTAGCAGCAAATTTGGGAGTATCAAAAAACTAGAGGGGAATATGTTATATATGTTCAGTTCTTGGTTTCCTTCACCCATTTTAGTCTGTTCTATAAAAATAAAAAATTCCTACCTGGATTGGCTTAACTTATTAATGAATATAGGAAAAAATAAAATGTTTATAAATTAAAATTTATGCTGAATGAGTCATTTATTCCCCAAATATTAATTGTGCATGCTTTTTGAAAGTCATTTTGTTAGAAATGAGGAAACTAGGATACCAAACACCCACCCATGCTTAGACTTTTATAGTCAAGGAGCAGTAATCATATAGGGAAAATGGTGAAAGAATTCTAAAACCTAAAGGACAAGTAAGATGAAGGACGAAGGAGGTAGAGAGGGGTTTGGGGAAAGGGCATGGGAGGGTCTGGCTGAAAACAATAAAGTGCAAATTTCCTGAGGAAAGACCCTTTGAGGCTTTTGGAAACAATGAGTCCCTTAGTAAGACATAATTTTAAGGTAAAGTGGGTGGTGGACCAGATGAAGCTATGGAACTGGTGAACAGAGGCCAGACAGGGGGCGTGTATCAGTGTTGAAAGACAAACTCCTAGAGTGAAAACTTGCTCTTAAGAGCTACTATGGTATCATCAATAAACCAGAGGAAAACCTCCTCCCGGGGCAGACATGGATGGTATCCTGTGCTCTTGTTCACATTCAGTTGAACACATAGAAAAATGTAATTGTTTTATTTATACATAGAGTCTCCAGGGAATTTCTGGGAAATAAGGGTGAAACTTCCTTGAAGTGGAACGCCAAAAGGCTGCTGTGTTGGCTCTGTTTGCCCTGAAGTGAGAGAGCCAGATCCCAATGCCTTAAAAAAGCATTTTAATTAAGTTATCTAGAGTATGATTTAGCAGACTATAAGGGAGAGCTCCGGATTTGATGATGACGAAGTGAATGAAAACAGGTGGTTTGGATAGAAAGCCACTTGGGAGGGAAGTCTGTCCCTTGACACAAATTCTAGGACCTTTGGTTGCATCCGACTAGAGAAGACCCCCTCACTTGCAAATTTAGTAACATCCTCAAATGAGTAAATTTTATTTAGTTTTACTTGCTAAACAGCATTATAGTCTACTTTGATATTAATTTTCCTAGAAAGCTATATATTCTCCTTAATTAATCAAAATTAATCTCCCTAGATGGGAGGGTGATATCATCTGTGGTAAAAATAATCATAGGATAATTTCTTTAGTTAAAGACCCAGTATTTTCCATCACTCTGCTAAGTGCTTCATATCCATTACATAGATTCCAACAGTCCTGCAAGATTGAGTTTATCAGACATGTTTGCAGAACTTGTAATTTTCTTAAGTTCGTATGGCCGACAAGTGACAAAGCTCAGTCTAGAACCCTGGTCTAATCTAGACAGAATTTTTATAGAGCCCACACGTTTCCACTCCTAACCCGAAGCAGGTTTTTTGTCTCTTAATTCACTATTATTCTCACTGCTGCAAAATGTATTACAGACGATTAAAAAGAAAGGATCCTCTAGCCAGTGTACTAAAAACAGACCTAAAGAAGGAAGATGAATATGAGAAGACAGCATCAATTGGGGATTGTAGGCTTCATTTTCTGAGTACGCTCCTGTGGCTAGCCCCCAGTTTCCTTGAGAGTGAACTCTCCCCAAGTGTTGGCACATGAGTCTTGCACCAGCACGTTCTCTCATTACAGCACCTTTCCCCTGGGTATTCCCAGGTGTGTCTTCATGTCCAAACTGGCACCTCATCTGCTAACCGGTGCTTCACTGACTTCTCTAAACCCCGTGCCCTTGCTTTCTGTGATACTGGCAGCCCAGAATCACTTGGCCGCCCCTTGACTTAAAACGTTCAGCTCCTTGTAAATGTCCCTTGGAGGTCCCATCCTTCTTGGTGGAACTCCTGACAGTGAAGCTGAGGTATCTGATTACCACAGGAGTATGTTATTTGAGACTGGCCCCTGAACAAATATGCCAATGGCTGAGTTCACCTAGATGGTCAAAAACCAAGGTCACCCTCATTAGTTTGAGATGACCAAAGACCACGGATCACTATAAACATCTACTGAGCCCAAATGCCTCAATCCCCATCCCCAGAGCCCTTCTAAGAAGGGAAAAATGGCTTCTTGGCAGACATGCTGTGTTAAAACAGCAAATATAAAAAGAATTTACCATCCTTCTGGTGTTTTTTACATCAATACTTGCCCCAGAGGAAAATGTTGATTTTTCCTTCTGAGTAACAAACAGCACCTGTAAATGCTCATTCAGTCATGTGTAGGTTTCCAGAATTCCTAAATTAAGATTGTGACTGTGCACAAATAGAAAGGAGCGCTTTATCATGCCACTGATGCTCAGAGTAGTGAGATCCGTGAAGAAAGGTGCTACTGAGTGAAAAAAGTGAACTCTTCCTGCTGAGATTTCCTAGGGCCCTTTGAAAATTAAATGAGATCCTTTATTTGAAAGTGCCTGTGATATAGGAGACTAACAAAAATGTTGAAGAACTGCAAGACAAATTTGCCTCCTTACAAACTCCACCAAGGAATGAAGAGGGTTGTAGTGGGCAGGGAAAGATGTCCCAATAGAACCCTCCAGCAATTGTCCCTCCACAGGAAGACCAAATTCAATTACTATCCATGCAAGAAAGCACCTTCCCAAGAACCAAAAATCAGGTGAGCAATCACAGTACCTGATTTTAACATTATATTAATATCAGGGGAGCAGGCACTGAAGAGGGCAGAAAAGACAGTCTGGCTTTACCTACCCCACCCCTCCCATATCCCCCAGCAAGGCCAAGACACCACAAGGTCAAGAGAGAATCTGTGTGCCCAGGAGAGGGAGAGTGAAGTGACTGTGGGACTTTGCATTGGAATTCAGGGCTGCCCAGTCACAGGGCAACACAGCACAGGGGAGAACTCCGCTGGTGCCCACAGAGGGAGTATTTAGACCAGCCCAGCCAAAGGACAATCCTCTGTCCCAGTGGTAGAAACCTGAGTTCTGGCTATCTCCGCCACCAGCTGACAAAAGCAGTCTGGAGCCTGGAATAAATTTGAAAGGCAGACAGGCCACAAAGTCTCAAGTCAATGGACAGTTCCTATGGCTGTGCTGGCTCAGGGCCAGTGGACTTTGGGTGCATGTGACTCAGTGATTCACCATGGCAATGGCCAACGGAGTGCCTGTGTCACCCCTACCCCAACTCCAGGCAGTGCAGCTCAGGGAGAGTCTTCTTCCACTTTGGGAAAGGAAAATGAAGCGTAAAAAGGATGTTGTCTTGTACCTTGGGTACCAGATCAGTCACGGGAAAATAAAGTACCAAGCGGACTCCTAAGCCCCTGATTCCAGGCCTCAGTTCCTGGACAGTATTTCAAGACACGCCCTGGGACAGAAAGGAAGGTGCCGCCTTAGAGGGAAGGACCCTGTCCTGGCAGGATTCACCCCCTGCTGACTAAACAGCCCCTGGGCCTTGAATCAACATCACAGGTAGCCAGGAAGTAGGCACCACAGGCTTTGGGTCAGACTGGACTAGCTTCAGGTGTGACCTGGTGCAGTGCCAGCTGTGGTGGCCATGAGGCAGTGCCCACATCACTCGTCTCCCAGCTCCAGAATCCCAGCCTGGAGAGTGAGGGAAGAGAGTGAGAGACTTTGCCTGGTAATGCAGGGAATTCTCCCCTATCTCACCCAAGTCCACCAAAGTGGTATCATTAGGAATCTGCAGGAGTCACAGCATCACGAGGCTCATTCCTGCTCTCTCTTCCTCATCTCTCAAAGTCTCAAAACATCACATGTACCATATAAGTATATAAAACTAGTAGGTACCCATAATCATTTAAAATAAAAAATTTTAAAAAGAAACAAAGACAGCTGTTTTCATAATAAATTCTAATAGTTGCTCTTGTATCAAGCACCTATTATGTAGCAGTTTATGGGAGAGACTGCACACGCTCATCCAAACAGTGTCTTGCGCCCCTTCCTGGGCTCATGGGGAGACTATGTTGCCCAGTCCACCTGTAAGTAGGAAGGACCATGTGACTGCCCTTGCCATTGAAATATCAGCCTTCAAGAGCCCATGTTCATATGTAGAGCTACATGTTGGAAGCAGCCTGTATCCCTGGATCACCTGTCAGTGGAGACCCCTGCCTACCTACATCAGATTTTATGTATTTGAGAAATGAACCTTTGTTGTTTCAATCCATTCTGTTGCAGGTTTTGTCTGCTGCATCAACTAGCAGATACTTTATCTGATTAATGCACAGCTACTATTTTTGTGGTTAGAGGCATTTAAATATTTTAATTACAAAGGTAATAGTACAACACTTATTCTTGTTGCAAAAAAATTACTCTCTCTCTCTCTGGCTTTCTAGCGTTCTCTTTCTTTCATTCATTCTTTCATAGTTGCCTTTCTTTTTTTCCAGTTAATTTCTAAATGTTCATTTTAAAAGAAAATATAAATAGCTTCCGAATATAATTATATGAATCACCACTTTAATTATACGTTTGTTGCTGTGTATCAGGTTTAAGAGTAGGAGCTATGCCATTTTGTAAAACAAATTTGGAAATCTTCCATCTTATTTTATGACCTGGAACAAGATAATATGGCAGCAACTACGTGTTTCTTTGGAAATAATAAAGAACTCAGTTGTAAAGTTTTGGGGCTCAGTAAGTGGAGATAAATGAAGTGAAATGTTTATAGATGTTATCCTACATGTATGCCACCATTATCCTCCGGATGTATTAGGACAGATGACTTGTCTTTTTTGTTTCACAGGTCTATAATAGAGATGTATTGGGCCCAACTGGTATGCTTAAAGAACTATCCTCCACTCTAAGAGACTCATCATCTGTAGTTGGACCTGATTAAAAGAAACAGACTTAGATTTTGAGCTGATGTTGTAATAGAGTCAAAACTGGGGGATGGTGCCGGAGGGTGAATGTATTTTGCATAAAGCATGGACATGAAAAACTGGGGCCCAGAGGGTGAACTGTGCCTGATGGAATCTCATGGGGCTCCCATAAGCTCCACCTCCTGGTGGCCACGGCTTTGTGTGCTCCTAGCCTTGAGTATGGTTAGGCCAGTGAGTTGCTTCTGAGTAAAAGGTTATGGTAAAGGTGACGTGTGCCATCCCATAATGACATTATGTTATGTGTTTTGAGGAAATCATCAGAAACAAAATATCCTGCTGACTCAAAATTTCCTCTCCACAAAATATGTGACACGCACAAAAATATTCAGATTCTTCTTTAAAAATAATCATAGCAAGGGAGGAAAGGGACATTTGGAATAGGGAGTTGGAGACTATGGCAATAGAGAGAACACTGTGACTGTAAGATATGCAAGTATTTCAAGACTTAGGAAAAAAGAGTTTTTCCTTCTTTTCAATGATGCATTGGGTAAACTGATTTTTTTTTTTTTACCTTTTTTTGTTTGTTTATTTCAACGTATTACGGGGGCACAATTGTTTTTGGTTACATGGATTGCTTTTGTAATTCTCAAGTCAGTGCTACAAGTGTGCCCATCACCCAGATAGTGTTCATTGTATCCGTTAAGTATGTTTTCCCCCATCCCTTCCTCTCCACCACCCCCTGTTTAATTTCTATTGAGATTTACTTCCCTATATGCACATATGTGCTGCAAATTCGTACAACCCTGTGGAAAATAATTCAGAGATACCTCAAAGAGCTAAAAATAGAAACACCATTTGATTCAGCAATCCCACTACTCAATTACAAAAAAAACAATGGTGATCTAGCACCTCTTATATTATCCTGGATAGAGCTTGAGCCCATCCTTCGAAGTGAGATATCACAAGAATAGAAAAATAAACACCACATGTACTTGCCATCAAATTGGTACTAACTGATCAACACTAAGGTGCTCACGTGGTACTCACTGGTTACAAGTCAGATGGGGCCATGGGCGGTAGGTAAACTCACAACTAATGGATGTGGTGCCCAATGTATGGGGGAAGGGCATGCCTCTAGCCCTGGCTTGGGTGAGGCAAAGTCACTACTTGTAACCAAACTGTTTGTACCCCAATAATATCCTGAAATAAAAAAATAAATAAATAAATAAAGCAAAGTGTGGTATGTGTACATATACCATGGATACTATCTAACATGAAGAAGGATGACTTAATGCCTTTGGCAACAATCTGGATGGAACTGGAGACCATTATCCTAAGTGAAGTATCTAAAGAATGGAAAGAGCAAACACCACATGTACTTACAATTAAGAGTTTTTCTTTTATAGAGAGGAGTGAACAAAGCTAGAAAGAACCAGGTGTGTGAGGAAGTTGGATGAAAGGGTGGTGTGATTTGATAGTTGATCAGAGAATTTTTACCCAGAGGCGAAGCTATTCTCAAGAAGAGTTGTTTTCTGGCTCAGGTGAGGATGGGACAAAGTTCAGAGCCTGGAGGAAGAAGAGAAGCTGAACCAAAGTTTGGTCAGGGAAAGTTTTATTTACATTGATTAGCAGAGACAAGCAGTTCAGTTAACCATGTACAAGGCAAAGAAAGGGAATATTGAGGATCTGTGTCTGACCTTGTTACCAGTAAATGAGAGGGTCATCCATGAATCTCATGAAAGCCATGCAGGGAAGAGTGTGTTCTACCAGAAATTCTTCTTCTGCTAGAACACAAAGTAAGGGGGCAGAGGGTGGAGGAAGGGGGATTTCTTAATCTTCACTGTTTTCCAAGATCACAAGGCTTATATAAAATTCAACGTTATGTAAGCATTATAACATTATATATAAGAAAATAAAAGTTTTATTATTAAATAATCATTAAACTGGAATATGATGCACATAACAGACAGTCTGCTAACTAAAGAAATAGCAAAGACAGAATGAATCTCACTCAATTATATAGCCTATTCCCAAAGTACCTTTCCTCCTTTGCAGTAATCCTTTTTCAAAAAGTCTTTCCTTACTAAGTCTGAATTGTTTTTTTTCTTATTTGACATGTATTTTGTAGAGAGGAAATTTTGAGTTAAGAGGATATTTTGCTCCTAATAATTTCCTCAAAATGTAATCATATGGGTGACACTCATCACCTTTACTATAACTTATTATTTAGGACCAAGTCATAGGCCTACCCACACTCAGATACGACCTATTAAATGTATATTCATAACATAAAAAATACTTAGTCTGCAAGTAAGGGGATATGATGGCACCATTTGTCGCACATATTTCTTCTTAAATTCACCTAGGAATTGGGGTGGCCTTCTATGTTAGCTAATTGCTTTCATCCAAAGGAAAAACAATCTTGGGTTTTCAAACTAGCAATAGGCCTATTTAGCTTTTCTGTTGTTGTTGTTCATGGAGACAGGGTCTCCCTCCGTCTCCCCAGATAGAGTGCAGTGCCCTAATCATAGTTCACAGCAACCTCAAACTCCTGGGTTCCGGCGATCCTCCTACCTCAGCCTCCCAAACAAATAGCTGGCATTACAGGTGCCCACCAACACACCTGGCTAATTTTTCTATTTTTTGTAGAGAAGGCGTCTTGCTCTTGCTCAGGCTGCTCTCTAACTCCTGACCTTGAGTGATCCTCCCACCTCCCAGAGTGCTAGGATTACAGGCATCAGCCACCATGCCCTGCCCTATTTAGCTTTTAAAAGATAAACAGATTTTATACTTACAATTCTTCTAAAGTAAATGCCACAAGAAAAAGGGGGTGGTGAAAATATTATTATTATTATTGCAACAGAAGAGAGGAATTGTAACAAAATATCAGCTTTTCATTGCTCTTTAGTTTCTGAAGCTGCCAGCAAACTATCCATATATTAAATAATTATGGAGGCCTCCAATGGAACAAATTACTCTAGTTTTCCTGTTATTAACTAGAGAATATAGTAGTGGTGTCCTAAAAACCTTGAGGAATGGATATAGACTCGTGTACTAGAGGAATAGAAAGAGAGGAAGGATAAAATCAGATTATAGATCAACTATAGAGAAAAACAATTGCAGATAATGGTCCCAAAGTAACAAATCAGAAGAGTTGCATGGTTATAAACTACAGGGGTTAAAGGGACAATGCATTTATTTCTCTAAGACCTTATACAAATCTATAATGTGGTCAATCATCTTTATAAAATTTATTTTCCTCTTTACCGGAAATATGGGAGCATTACAGGGTAAGTGCCTTTTGCTTTTTGATTTTGTTTTACAAAAAGGTATTGTTTTCTGCATGGCTATGGCTTATCTTTCTGGTGAGCTATTCTTACTGGTTCTATAATACATCTTGAATTAAACCAGTATCATCATTCCTTATGCCCTACTTGACCAATAGTCTTGTCACTTTAGTTGATAGTATATACAAAGATTCTTTTTGCACCTCTCCACCATAATGTAAGTTTAAAAAAATCGTATTATAAAATATTTAAAGGAAGAACTTAACTCCTCTTAGAATCCATTTTTGTGTTTAGTGTGAGAAAGTGTTTCAGTGCATTTTCCCCAATTTGTATATCCAGTCATTCCACTGTCTTATTTTAGTAAAAATACTGTTCTTTCTCCACTTCCCTGAAATGGCAGTATTAATATAATCATATGGGATCCAAGTATAAGTGAGTCTCTTTGGGGACACTCATTTCAGTTTGATTAATCTATTTGCTTATCTCTGCAACTATACCATAAATTTGTAATTGCCATAGTATTTTAAAAGTTATTTTTAATTGACAAATAGTAATTGTGCATATTTATGAAATACAATGTAATGTTTTGATCTATGCATACATTGTAGAAAGAGTTAATCGAGGTAATTAACAAAATCATCACCTCACCAACTTATCTTTTTGTGGTGAGGACCTTAAAAATTTTTTAGCTATTTTGTAATATACAATATATCACCATTAACTGTGGTTACAATGCAGTGCAATAGATCACTAACCCTTATTCTACCAGTTTAACTGAATCTTTGTACCTTTTCATCAACATATCTTCATTGTGCATCCCTTCCTCTCCACCCAGCACCTTTTACTCTCTGATTCCATGAGATCAACTTTTTTAAAATTTCACATATAGGGAAGATCATACAGTATTTGTCTTTCTGTAGCTGGCTTATTCCACTTAGCATAAGGTTCTCCAATTCTGTTCTTGTTGTCATGAATGATAGGAATTCTTTCTTTTAAAAACTGCATAGTGTTCTATTGTGTATATATACCGCATTTTCTTTATCTACTCATCCCCTGAAGAACACTTAGGTCACTTTCATGTGTTGGCTATTGTGTGTAATGATGAGATGAACATGAGAATGCAGGTATCGCCTTGACATACTGATTTCACTTCCTTTGTATATATACTCAGGGATGGCATGGCTGGGTCATATGGTAATTCTAATTGTAGTATTTTAAGGAACCTCCATACAATTTTCAAAAATGGCTGCACTAATTTGCATCCCCACCAGAAGTACACAATTGTTCCTTCCTCTAAACATTCTCACCAACACTTAGTTTTTTCTTTTTGTTTTTGTTTTTTTTTTCCTTTTTTAGACACAGTCTCACTCTGTTGCCTGAATAGAGTGCAGTAGTGTCATCACAGCTTACTGCAGCTTCAAACTCCTCTGCTCAAGTGATCCTCCTGCCTCAGTCTCCCAAGTAGCTGGGACTACAGGCATGTGCCACATGACACTTGGCTAATTTTTCTATTTTTAGTCAAGATGGGGTCTTGCTCTTGCTCAGCTTGGTCTGTAACTCATAAGCTCAAGCAATACTCCCACCTCTGACTCCCAGAGTGTTAGAATTATAGGCATGACTCACTGCACCTAGCCAACACTTGTTTTTATTTGTTTTTCTGATAATAGCCATTCTAATGGTTGGTAGGTTATATAATATGTCATTGTGGTTTCAATTTTCATTTCCCTGATTCGAGATGCTGAGTATGGTTTCATATGTCTGTTGTCCATTCATATCTCTCCCTTTGAGAAATGTCTGTTTAGATACTTTGCCCGTTTTTAAAAATCAAGTTTTGTGTTTAATTGCTGTTCAGTTGTTTGATTTCCTTATATATTTTGAATATTAGCCCCATATCAGATGTATGGTCTGCAAATATTTTCTCTCAATCTGTGGGCTGTCTATTCATTCAGTTGTTTACTTTGCTGTGCAGAAGCTCTTTAGTTTGATACAATCACATTTGTTGACTTTTGCTTTGGTCGCCTCTTCTTTCCGAGTCCATTCCAAGCAATCATTGCCCAGACCAGTGTTGCTGAGCTTTTTCACTATGTTTTCTTCTAGGAGCTTTATAATTTTCAGGTCTTACATTTAAGTCATTTACCCATTTTAGTTTATTATTGTACATGGTGTGAAATAAGAGTTTAATTTCATTCTTTTGCATGTGGATAACCAGTATTTCTAACACCAATAATTGAAGAGACTTCTCTTTCTCCATTGTGTGTTTTTGTCATTGTTAAAAATCAATGGACTGTAAATATTTTAATTATTTCTGAGCTTCATATTCTGTTACTTTGGTCAATGTATCTGTTTAGTCCCAGTACCATGCTGTTTGATTAAAATAGTGTTAAAATACGTTTTGAAATCAAAGAGTGTGAGGCCTTCATCTTTGTTCTTTTTGCTTAAAATGGACTTGTCCAATCAGGGCTTTTCTGATTCCATGTGCATTGTAGGATTGTTTTAGCTATTTCTGTGGAAAAATAAAATTAGAATTTGGATAGGGATTGTGCTAAATCTGTAGATCACTTTAGGTAGTATGGGCATTTTAGCAATATTAATTTTCCTAATCCATAAACATGGAATATCTTTCCACTTACTTGTGTCTTCTTCAATTTCTTTTTCTAATGTTTTAAAGATTTCAGTAGAGAGCTGTTTCACCTATTTGGTTAAATTTCATACTAAATATTTTTCTGATGCTGCTATAAAAGAAACTGTTTGCTTAATTTATTTTGGGGATAGTTCACTGTTAGTGTGACTTAGTATGTTGAAACTGTAACATGAAACTTTATTGAATTATTTATCAGTACTAGTTTTTTAGAGGAATCATTAGGGTTCTCTATATATTTTGGGCTTGGGGCACCCCAGGGTTGATATGGCTGCAGTGACCAAAGACTTAGATCCCAACACTAATTCCTTTGGAATACCTAGAAAACCTTCTCAGGAGGAAGGGTTCAAACAAACCCAGATTGTGAAGATCAAAATTAATACTTAAGTCTTCAATGCCTAGACATCAAGGAACATCAACAACCATCAACAATACCCAGGAAACATGACCTCACCTAACAAACTTAATAAGGTACCAGTGACCAATCCTGGAGCAATGTAAATTGGCAACATTGTAGACAAAGAATTTAAATAGCTGTCCTGAAGAACCTCAGGGAACTTCAAGACAACACAAGGAAGGAATTTAAAAGACTATCAGAGAAACTGAAAGAAGAGATTTCAATAATAAAAAAAAACCAAGCAGAAATTCTGGAGCTGAAAAATTCAATTGAGAAATGGAGAAATGTATCTGAGTCTCTCAATAGCAGAATTGATCAATCAGAAGAGAGATTTAGGAAGCTTCAAGACAGGCTATTTGAAAATACACACTAGGGAGGGGAAAAAGAAAAAAGAATATAAAAGAATATAAAATAGCCTCAAAAGGGCAAATCTAAGAGTTACTGCCTTGAGGAGGTGGTATAGAGAGATACTGGGATAGAGAGTTTATTCATAGAAATAATCACATAGAACTCTATGAACCTAGAAAAATATATCAATATTCAGGTATAAGAAGGTCACAGAAAACCAAGCAGAATTAATTCAAAGAAGACTAAGGCATTTAATAAACAAACAGACTACTACAGAGATAAGGAAAAGATCCTAAGGGAAGTAAGAAAAAAGGAAAAGAAATTAACATATAAAGGAGCTCCAATATGCAGCAAACTTCTCAGTGGAAACATTGCAGACCAGGAGAGAAGGCCATGACATATTTACAGTGCTAAAGGAAAAAAACCTTAATCCTAGAATATTATATTAGCAAAAATATCCTTTAAACATGAAGGAGAAATAAAGACCTTCCAAGACAAACAAAAGCTGAAGGATTTCATTAACACCAGACCTGTCCTATAAGAAACGCTAAAAGGAGTTCTTCAATCTAAAAGAAAAGGATATTAATGAACAATAAGAAATCATCCAAAGGTATACAACTCACTGGTATCAGTAAGTGCACAAATACAGAATACTCTATTGCTGTAATTGGGTTGTGGTGCATAAACCACTTATATCTTGAGTAGGAAGACTAAAAGTCAACCCTATCAAAAATAACTATACCAACTTTTTAAAAGATAGCATGAAAAGATATAAATGGAAACAACAAAAGACAAAAATCCGGTAGTAGAATTAAAGTGTAGAATTTCTTTTGGGTTTCTCTCTGCTTGTTTGTTTTCTGTAAGCAGTGTTACCATCTGTGTAAAATAATTGGTTATAAAATGTTTTTTGCAAGCTTCGCGGTAACTTTGAATTTTAAAAAACCTATAACAGATACATAATGAATGAAAAGCAAGAAATTAAACACACTACCAGAGAACAATCACTTATACACAAAGGAAGACAGGAAGGAAGTAATAAAGAAAGAGAGGACCACAGAATAACCAGAAATCAAAAAGCAACCTGGCAGTGATAATTCCTTTCCTATCAATAATAACATTGAATGTGAATGAACTAAGCTCTCCAATCAAAAGGGATAGAGTGGTTAAATGAATAAAAAAAATAAGAGCCAACTACTACATCCTTCCTGCCTTCCTTTGTCTGAAAGGAACTCACTTCACTTATAGAGACACAGATGGACTGAAAAGAAAGGGATGGAGAAAGATATTCCATGCAAATGAAACCAAAGAAGGTCAAGAGTAGCTATACTTCTATCAGATAAAATAGATTTCTAGACAAAAACTGTAAAATGAGAAAAATAAGGTCATTATATAATGATAAAGGGATCAACTCGGAAAGAGGACAAAACAATTCTAAATATATGTGTACACAATACTGGAGTAACCAGATATATAAAGGAAATATTATCAACACCAAAGAGAGAGATAGACCCCAATATAATAATACTTGGAATAGTCAAACCCCACTTTCATCATTGGACGCATCATCTAGCCAGAAAATCAACAAAGAAATATTGGACTTAACCTGTGCTATAGACCAAATGGGCCTAATAGATATTCCCAGAACGATTCATCCAACAGCTGCAGAATAAACATTCTTCTCCTCAGTTTATGTGTCATTCTCAAGGATACATGATATGTATCTTTGAGATACATATTTACACCACAAAACAAGTCTTAAAATATTTTTAATAAAATTGAAATCATATCGAGTACTTTCTCTGACCAAAATTGAATAAAACTACAAATCAATAACAAGAGATACATTGGAAACTATAAAAAGAAATGAAATACCACCTAACCCCAGCGAGAATGGCCTGTATCAAAACATCCCAAAACAACAAATGCTGGCGAGGATGTGGAGAGACAGAAACACTCTTACACTGCTGGTGGGACTGCGAATTAGTGCAACCGTTGTGGAAAAGAATTTGGAGATACCTCAAAGAGCTAGACAGAGAAATACCATTCGACCCTGCAATAGCATTGTTGGGCATCTACCAAAAAGAGCATAAGACATTCTATTATAAAGACATCCGTACCCGAATGTTTATTGCAGCACATTCACTATTGCAAGGTCATGGAAACAACCCACGTAACCATCAATTCAGGAGTGGATAATTAAAATTTGTTATATGCTCACAATGGAATACTACTCAATTCTAAGAAATGACAGTGAGCTAGCACTGTTTATGCTATCCTGGATTAAGCTAAAGCCTGTTATGCAACGTGAGGCGACACAAGACCAGGAAAATGGACTCCACATCTATTCACCATCAAATTGGTACTAACTGATTAAAACTATGGTGCTCAAATGGTGGTAGTACGCACCAGGGATTCAGGCACTGGTGGGGGTTGGGGGGAAGACCACATCTTAGGGATGTGTTGAGCATTGTGGGAGGGAAGAGAATATCTCTAACCCTACCTAGGGAGAGGCAAAGATATACAAGGTAACCAAGATGCCAAAGATAAAAAGAAAAAAAAAAAAAAACTTTTATTGGGTGGTGGGCTGGTAGGGGGGGAAGAGGGGAAGGGTGTATACATACATAACAGGTGTGGTGCACACCAGCTGGGGGTTGGACATGCTTGAAGCTCTGGCACAACGGTGGGGAGGGGTGGCAGGGGCAATGTATGTAACCCTAACAATATCTGTACCCTCATAATATAATGAAATAAAATTAAAAAAAAAGAAATGGAAATGAAACAATATGTTCCTGAAGGACCAGTGGGTCAATGAAGACATTATGTCAGAAGTTTAAAAGTTTCTTGAAGCAAATGAGAATTACAACACACCTATGGGATACAGACAAATATCATATGTTCTCATATGCAGAAGCTACATATTAAAACAATAGATCTCATGGAGACAGAGAATAGAAGAATGGTTACTGGAGGCTGGGAAGGGTAGAGGTGACAGGGGACAAAATGTGGATAGTTAATGGGTACAAAAATGTTGTTAGATAGAATGAACAATATTTCATAATACAACAAAGGGACTGTAATCAACAATAAGTTAGGAAACACTTTAAAATAACTAAAAGAGTGGAATTGGAATGTTCCTAACACAAAGAAATGATAAATGCCTGAAGTGATGGATATCTCAGCTACTCAGATTTGAATAATTCACATTGTATGCCAGTATCCAAACATCACATGCATCCTATAAAGATGTACGACTAGTATATACCCATAATAATTTAAAAGAAAAAAAGTTAAATGGAAATGGTGTTTGAAAGCACCCTTTTATTTTTTCTGATTTTAAAGCAAAACCTTTCAAAGTTTCCAAATTATGTTTGAGGTTTACTGTTGTTGTTGTTGTTGTTGTAGATATTCATTACTAGTCGTAACATATTATTTTCAGCATGAATGAATATTAATTTGATAAAAAAATTATTCTGTATCAATTTAGATATGAGTTTTCTCATCTACTCTGCCCATGAGGTATGCTAGGCCTGGACCTATTTGCCCTCCAATCTATTCTTCAAGCTTCCTCTCCTCTGTTCTCCATTACAAAATGTCTGACTCCCATTTTTCATGGTCTGTTCTTACCAACACCTGGATGCCAGCTCAATTCAGCCAAAGATGGTAACAGCTAGAGATGAGATCCCAGGAGGATGGGAATGTGCAGAGTTTTTCACTACTTTCCTCTCTGCAGCCGGTGGCTTCTCCTTCCATGGCTATATTAATGGCTACGATTTCCTTCATATTGATCAACCTTGCTTCCTCATCTTGTTGACCACGACTCCTAGTCTCCAGTAATAATACCTTTTCTCTTGGTTCCTATGCCCTATAGGGGGAGGAATCTTCCTCAAGTTGCTAAGTATTATTTGCTTGACGACTTCTTGAGTAATAAATTTCCTCCATTTAGGGTGGTTTCTGTTTTCTGGATAATCTTTGACTCTTAAAGTTTGCCAATTATATTGACCGATTTTCTCATTTGAAACCTTGATTTTATTTCTAGGAAAAACTCAACTCTGTCATATTCTGTCAAATATATATGCACACAACACACATGTCTTCAAAAATTCTAAGAGTATAATGGAGATATTTATTCAAATTTTTTAAAAATTTGAACACTACGGATAAAGCTCCACAATATTGCCTACCAGAAACGGCCTACAGGCTACTCAGAAAGATATTAAATCTTAAAATGGAATTATAAGAAAAAGAAATGTTTAAAACCTCCAAATAATTCAAGAGCTACAGAAATAGTAGCATATTAAGCCTAAATAATCAGGATGTAGAAAATAATGAATCTAAGTGCAAGAATGATGAATTAGAAGACAGTAGCATCAACTAATAATAGTCAGTTTTGGGTAATAACACATAACACCTTTTACATAGTATAACTTTTCATAACACTATATTTACATAAAACTCTTTGTAGGTTTTATCAATAATAAAAGAAGTAGAAATAAGTGATATTATCTAAATATTATAAAATTCTACAAAATATACCTCTAGAGAGATTTAAAGAATATCAGAGAATATAATAAATACATTCACCATTACATCAGGATAACAAATAGTAGACCAAAAAAAGAGAAGGTTCTAAGTATAGAGCAAGGAATGACAGAATTATCATTCTGTAGCCCCTAGTGGATTACTTGATGGGAGTGAAGATCCTCAATGGCTACCAACATCACTGCAGAGGACATAACAGACATTCTGTATCTTGTAATTGGATAATTTGTGATGCGCAGTGTCATCTCTAGAGTGCTCTTTACAATAAACCAACAAATAAATGAATCTTTGTCAGATCAAGCATGTTACTAAAACTATTGAGGACTGTTTTTACTGAGTACCAGGTATATTGACTTCATTATTGTATTTTCTGTAATATGGTATATGTTTGGGAATTTCAAGGATAAAATTATTTTATTGTAAGTATGTCTTTAAATTTAGAAACCCAATTGAGATAGAAAATAATTATCAAATATAAATGACTAAAATGGCTCACAAAAATAGAAAACTTAACTGAACATGGGAAAGTAAAGCTGTAATTAAAACCCAATACAACTTCAGGATGCTTCCAGACCAGCCAGGTTTTGAGGCTTGTTGCATCAAGTGGGGAAGAAGAAACTAATCGCCATATTAAACAAACTGTTCCAAACTGTATAAAAAGGTAAGAAGTTACTCATCCACTTTAGCGAAGTAGCTCTCCTTGATACAAACACCAGATAAGGATGCCTTTAAAAGGAACACTTGAGCCAAACACACTCAAAAACAAATACCACAAACAATTCCATAGCATATCCAATATAGTGGTGAATTAGTAAAGAATTAGGTTGTGCCCAAATAATACAAAGATGATATCACATTAGTGAAAGAAGTAGTATAGTGTTATTCACTACAATAAGAGATAGGAGAGAAAAAATTCTGTGATCGTGTGCAAGGATAAAGTAGAAGCCCTTGATATAAGTTCTGCATAAATTTGAGGTAATAACTTTTAGCAAATTTATATAAGAATGGAATTTCCATATGGCAAAATACAAATAAATGTACATAATTGTGAAATGTTATAAACATGACCAATAACGTGTGGAAAAATACAAGAGATATGGGCATATGGAACCACAAATCTGGATTGGAATGTGTAGCCAGTAAAAGCCAGGCACAATAACACCAAAATAAATAAGAGGTGTGAAATGGAAAATATACCATTCGCAATAGCAACAATGTCTAAAATGTACCTAACTTGAAACCTTACAGAAATTTATGACAACTTTATAGAAGCAATGGTAAACATTTACTGACAGAGTTGAGGGGATAAAAGAGCGCCAAATATAGCAGTATGCTACGTTTATTCAGAGAAACAGAATATAGGCAAACCTCAAAGATATTTGGGGTTCAGTTCTAGACAATTGCAGTAAAGCGAATATCACAAGTCATACAATTTTGTTTTGGTTTCACAGTAGATATAAAACTTATGTGCACGCTATAGTCTATTAAGTCTGCAATTACATTATATCTAAAAAAGCAATGTATATACCTTAACTAAAAATACTTTATTGCTAAAAAAACACTAACAATTTTCATAGGCTTCAGTGAGTTGTGATGTTTTGGCTGGTACAGACTTTTGTCTCCATGCTGATGGCTGCTGACTGAAAAGTGTAGGGGTTGCTGAAGCGATTTCTTAAAATAAGACAACAATAAAGTTTGCTGCATCGATTGACTCTTGCTTTCACGAAGGATACATCTGTAGCATGCCATGCTATTGGATACCATTTTACCCACAGTAGAACCTCTTTCAAAACTAGAGTCAATCCTCTAAAACCCTGCCACTGTTTTATGTCAGGTTCTAAACCGTTTGTTGTCATTTTAACAATGTTCACAGTATCTTTACCAGGAGTCGATTCTATTTCAAGAAACCACTTTGCTCATCCATAAGAAGCAACTCCTCATTTATTCAAGTCTTATGATGATATTGCAGTGATTCAGTCATATCTTCAGGCTCCACTGCTAATTCTAGTTCTCTTACTATTTCCACCACATCTGCAGTTACTTCCTCCACTGAAGTCTTGAACCCCTGAAAGTCATCCATGAGGATTGGAATAATTTCTTCTAAACTCCTATTATGCTGATATTTTTACCTCCTCCCATGAATGACAAATGTTCCTGATTGCATCTGGAATGGTGAATCCTTTTCAGAAGGTTTTCAATTTATTTTGCCCAGATCCACCAGAGGAATCACTATCTTTGGCAGCTATAGCCTTATGAAATGTATTTCTTTAATAATAAGACTTGACAAGATAACTCCTTGGTCCACGGATTACAGAATGGGTGCTGTGTTAGCCAGCATGAAAACAACACTAATCTACTTGTTCATCTTCATCAGAGCTCTCAGGTGACTAGGCGCATTATTAAGGAATAGAAATATACTAAGAGAAATCTTTTTCTCTGATCAGGACTCAACAGTGGGCTTAAAAATAGTCAGCAAACCATGCCATAAACAGAGGTGCTGTCATCCAGGCTTTGTTGTTCTGCTTACAGAGCACAGGTAGAGTAAATTTAGCATAATTAAAGAGTCCTAGCATTGGAATGGTCAGTGAGCATTGGCCACAACATAAAGTCACCAGCTGCATTAGCCCCTATAAGAGAGTTAGACTATCTCTTGAATTTTGAAGCCAGGCATTGACTTCTCTGCTCTAGCTATGAAAGTCCTAGATGGCATCTTCTTCCAGCTTAGGGATGTTTCATCTTCACTGAAGATCCGTTGTTTAGTGTAGCGCAGGGATCCTCAAACTGCGGCCCACGGGCCACACGCTGCCCTCTAAGGATATTCATCCAGCCAGCCTGGTGTTTTTGCCCCAGCTGCCTGTCCTGCATAGCAGCCGACTCCACCCGGGCCCACAGTGCGCATGTGTGGAATGTGCACCACATTCTTTCAACGGCCCTCCAGCACTCTGAAGGACAGCGAACTGGCCCCCTGTTTAAAAAGTTTGAGCCAGTTTCATCAATTAGCTAGATCTTCTGAATAACTTGCTATAGCTTCTATGTCAGCACTTGCTGCTTCACCTTGCATTTTTATATTATGGAAACAGCTTCTTTCCTTAAACCTCTGTTAGCTTCAAACTAACCAACCTCTGTTAGCTTCAAACTTTTCTTATGTACCTACCTCACCTGTCTCAACCTTCAGAGAATTGAAGAGAGTTAGGCCCTTGCTCTAGATTAGACTTTGGGTAATGGAGTTTTACATCTCATTGGATCTTCTATCCAGGCCGTGCAAACCTTCTCCATGTCAGCAACAAGGTTGTTCAGATTTCTTATCATTTGTATGTTCACTAGAGTGGCACTTATAATTTCCTTCAAAAACCTTTCCTCTGCATTCACAACTTGGTTAAGTCTGGCACAGGAGGCCTAGCCTTTGGCCTATCTCAGCTTTTGACGTGCCTTCCTCTCTAAGCTTAATCATTTCTAGCTTCTGATTTACAGAGAGAAACATGTGACACTTCACTTCACTTGAACACTTAGGGGCAATCGTAGAGTTATTAATCGGCCTAATTTGAATATTATTGTGCCTCAAGGAATAGAGAGTCCTGAGGAGAGGGAGAGAGACTGGGGAATAGCTGGTGGGGAGAGCCGTCAGAACACACACAACACTTATCCATTAAGTTCGCCATCTGATATGATTGAGGTTTGTGGAGCCCCAAAACAATGACGATAATAACATGAAAGAATACTGATCACAGATCACCATAGTAGCTACAACAATAATCAAAAACTTGAAATATTGCAAGAATTATCAAAATGTGACACACAGGCACAAAGTGTGCACATACTGTTGGGAAAATGGCACTCATAGACTACCAAGGTTGCCATAAACCTTCAATTTGTAAAAAACACAATAGCGAAGGACAATCTAGCAAAGTGCAACAAAATGAGGTATGCCCGATTTGTAGAAATGTCAATTCTCCTTAAGTTATTTACAAATATAGTCCCTTATCCACAGCTTCCAAGATGGCAACCAAGCTAGGGCTATTCTTTTCCATTCCCAAAGCTAACCAAGGAAAATCTAAAAAAGAAATAAACAAAGAAAAATGTCATAAATGTCAGCAAAACAAAACAGTGAGAAACCCTTGAGGCACACTATGTCTGTTAAACTAGTGCTTGTTTGGGGGCATGCCCTGAAATAGAGACAGGGCCATAGCCTGCAGTACAAAGCAGATGACAGGATCCATTGAAAAAACGATTTTAAAGTTTGGCCTTTGCTTCTTCCAATGTGCCTTGGATAATTAATTTCACTTGAAGAATCTGAGGTAGTACCTCAGACCCCACGTGCCAGAACCATGAAGTAATAAATACTCCAAATAGACTGGGCGCAGCGGCTCCCACCTGTAATCGTAGCACTCTGGAAAGTCATTGCGGGTGGATCAATCACGGTCTGGAGTTTGAAACCAGCCTAAACAAGAGCAACACCCCATCTCTACTAAACATGGAAAGAAATTAATTGGCCAACTAAAAATACATAGGAATAATTAGCCGGGCATGGTGCACTTGCCTGTAGTACCAGCTACTTCGGAGGCTGAGGCAGGATGATTGCTTGAGCCCAGGAGTTTGAGGTTGCTGTGAGCCAGGCTGACTCCTTGGCACTCTAGCCTGGGCAACAGAGTGAGACTCTGCCTAAAAATACATACATAATAAATACATACATACATACATACATACATACATACATACATACATACTAAAAATAAACAAAACAAATATTTTCGTTGATTAAAGCAGTATGAATTCAGACATTATAGAAATAACTACCTAAAACCTCTTAAATGCATGAGGACTGGCTTCCTTTATGATTATCCTAATCGAATATAAGACACAAACTATGACAGAATAGGAAATATCACAGTGGATCACATGTAAGAAGCATATGAATTTACCACTGAAGTATTTTTTGGAAAATGCTGCTGATGTCAGCCAAGAGAGATCACAGTCAAAGCTGTCAGAATTAGGAGCCCCCTCATTTTCTCAGGCTTGATTTTGCAGTCCATGGATGGGGATGGGGGGCATTCATATCAGAGGAGGCAAAAATTCTAGGCCCTGATACCAGCAGTCAGCACGAGGGAATCAGTGAGGCCTAAAGGACTCAGCACCTCAGAAGAGATGGGATGCCACATATTCTCCCCTCCTTCATGCCCCCTCCGCCCCACAACGTACCTTCAGCAGCCATGGGGGGCTGGGCCAGGCAGTAGTGGCCAGATGAGGGGTACCCGCACTTTATATCAGGAGTCCCAGGCAGTCGAGGTCTTTAGTATCAGAGGCTGGTTCCAAATACATAGACAAAAGCTGACCCAGCAACTCCGAAGAGTGAAGATAAGACAGTGAGTGAGGAGTGATGGAACATCCATTCCAGAAGAATAGGAACTCCACCCCTACTGCCAGTTGGGAAGGTCCCAGGCGTGTCTGCTGGGCTCAGGCTCCCCCTACCCTTCTGCTCTAGACTTTCAGGTACACAAGGTCCTTGGTCTGAGGCCTGGGGACTCAAGAATCAAGGAAAGGGCTTGCTGTGAGAGCCCGGGAAGCGCCCGTCCCCCAGCACACAGCTGGACACACACAGCCCCGCCCCTGCTGTTATGACGCCTGGGAGGGGGCGTGGCCGGAAGTGATGGGCCCTGACTTCCTCCTCCTCTAGGCTGAGGACAGTGAGGACTGAGGCCTTGGTCCGCGAGGCGAGGCCTCAGGTCAGCAGAGGGAGGCGTACAAGGTCTTCTCAGCTGCCCTGGTGGGTTTCCTGAGTGAGAAAGGCGAGACATTCACCTGAAACTGTAACGGCCCCGCGTGAGAGAGTAGGCCACACATGGCCCTGCCCCACCCGCCCCTGCCCGTGGCCCGGGAATCCCCAGTAGGCCCAACGTCCATTCCTTTTGACGCGCGCGGTCTCAGTGAGCGAACCAAGGCTTTGGTCTCAATCCGGTGGGCTCAGGTCAGCAGAGGGAGAGTCCCCGACACTACAGGTCAAGGAGAGGACCCTCCTAAAGACTGAGGGGATTCCAAGGCCCAGAACTGGGGCCGCACAGAGGTCCGCCCTTACATAGTCTGAAGGGCCCGCAGGTCTAAACACTGAGGTGCTCCGTCATCTTGTGCTCCGGAGGGCCAGGGGTGGGGGCCTGTCCCAACGGGTGGCGGCTGGTCAGCAGAGGACGATTTCCAGGTCAGGAGAAGAGTCTGGCTGATAACTGTGATCCTTGTGGGGGACCAGCCTCCCCATAACAACAACACTCATCTATCTCCCCTATCGTCAGTCCTGGGACACCCAGGTGCCCCGTGACTGAAGTGGTAGGCTGAAACGCTCCTTCATTTCCTCCTCTTTTGTACGATGGAAGGTTGTGGTGTCAACTTGAGAGCACCAGAGGGAATTGAGGGTCTGGGTCGTGACAAAAATTGATATGATGGTCCTGGATGTAAACTGAGAGGACGTCCACACCCGAAGAGGGAGTGGGGCCCTTCCAGCCCCTCCTGTCGAACAATTAAGTCCCTAACTAGGCTGTCATGTAGTGGCCTAAGAACCAATTTAACTTCTTCCACAGATTTCCAAGGAGAAAGACTGACCGGGAGAACAGGAGCCCTGTGGGATCCAAATGCTAAGGCTCTCACAGAAACCTGCAGAGGTGGCTCTGGTTGAAGCCAAGGTGGTCTCTCCCTGCTGAAGGGGCTCACAGGATGTCATTTTTCTCTACCTAGGTGCTGCATTGCCGGCCTCCCTGTCTACACTCTGGTCCGCTGTCCCAGATCACAGCCATCATGCCTCGGGGTCAAAAGAGTAAGCTCCGTGCTCGCGAGAAACGTCAGCAGAAGCGTGGTCAATCCGAGGGTGTCAGGGGTCCTCAGGCCACTGCAGAGAAGGAAGAGGAGGGCCCCTCCTCCTCTCCCCCTACTTCTTGCTCTTCTGTTTCTAGGGGTGGCCCCCCAAGCTCCCCTGCTGTCTTCATTCCCCAGGAGTCTCAGGGAGCTCCACCCTCTAGCTCTCCTGATGTAGGTGTAGCCTGTGCAATGCCTGATGAAGATGCCAAGAGTCAAGATGAGGAAACACCCAGCACCTCCCAGGCAGCATCCTCCACTCAGAGCTCACAGAGAGATCCTCTCACCAGAAAGGCGAGTATGCTGGTGCAGTTCCTGCTGGAGAAGTATAAAAAGAAGGAGCCCATTCTGAAGGCAGACATGCTGAAGGTTGTCAACAGAAAATACAAGGAGCACTTCCCTGAGATCCTCAAGAGAGCCTGTGAGCGCATGGAGCTGGTGTTTGGCCTTGAGTTGAAGGGAGTCAAACCCGGTGATCAGTTGTACACCCTTGTCAGCAAGCTGGGCCTCTCCACAGAGGGGTGTGTGAGTGGTAATGGGGGGTTGCCTAAGTCGGGTCTCCTGATGACGCTCCTGGGTGTCATCTTCATGAAAGGCAACCGTGCCACTGAGGAGGAGGTCTGGGAATTCCTGAATGCGTTGGGGGTATATGCTGGGAGGAGGCACTTAATCTTTGGGGAGCCCCGGAAGTTCATCACCAAAGATTTGGTGCAGGAAAAGTATCTGGAGTACCGCCAGGTGCCCAATAGTGATCCTCCAAGTTACGAATTCTTGTGGGGTCCCAGAGCCCGGGCTGAAACCAGCAAAATGAAAGTCTTGGAAGTTTTGGCCAAGATCAATAACACCGTCCCTACTTCCTTCCCTAGTCTGTATGATGAGGCTCTGAGAGATGAGCAGGAGAGAGCAGCAGTGAGAGCTGCAGCCAGAGCTGGCACTGCTGCCCAAGCCAGGGCACGTTTCGGGGCCATGTCCTTGAGACCCCCCCACATCTAGTGAGGTCTCAGGTAGATTTCCCACTCAGAGCAGTGAACCTCTAAGTAGTCCAGAGTAGACGGGGCTGTGGGGAACAACACGTATCTTTTGCTCTTTCTCCTGTTACAAATTAGTAACTTGTGGTTTTTTCTTTCTTTGTGAACAGTTTTCAAATGTTGTTCCCTTTAATTTAAGATTTATTTTGTTTCACGATGTAACTTTCTTAATGTTACTGATGACACATTTATTGCTGTTTGTGAGGTTTAAGGCTAAGAGTTCTGTTATTTTTAAACAATTTGAAAAACCTTCAGTATTTTCTTTTTACTCTAGAGCAAGGTAATATGGCATTGTAAGAGGTATTTTCATGGAAATGTGAAACAACTCCACTGGAAAATAGTTTGATCACAAAATGGTGTAACAGATGTAAAATGGTTTATTTGTAGTTTTCCTACAGAGGAGTAACCTCTGGTTATATCCTTTTCTTTCTTGATTATTTTTTCAAGGTTGTTCTTTTTATTTAAGGGTTTATTTTGCTTCTAAATGTAAGATTATCAATGACCTGAGTCTCACATCTATTGCTCTTTAACAGTTACAGTCAAAGAGTTACACGTGAAAGTTATAGTTTGGGTATTTATAATACAAATTCACAAACCATTCACATTTTCTTTATGCTTCTGAACTACATAACCTGTTAATGGAATAGGGATATTCATGGAAATGTGAGAGTATCCCACAGTAAAATGCCTGGCATCATATTATGCAAAAACAAATAGTAAAAACAGGAATGTGAAAGTTGTTTAATTCTTGGATTTCCTCCTTTCGTTGAGTATTACTTTTAATACAAATAAAGACTATTTGCATTTATTTAGCTTGGTCCAATATGTATGTTGTTGTTTTTTTTCTGTGTTCAGCATATTATATACTGTTTACTGGGCAAAAAAGAGAAAAAATAAGAAAAAAACCTCTAACTGGAGGGAGTTATTTTCTGAGTTTAAGATAATCATATGAGATGCAGTGATCAGTGTGCTCCTGTGAATGAGTTTACTAAGAAGATTTTTAAAACAAGGCTGCTAAATTTAAGGCACTTTCAGAGGCTCAAGTCGTCTCAAATGTTTGCAAGATATATGACAATTGTCTTTTATATTATATAATTAGGGATATTAAAAATAATATCACATAAAAATAAAATAATATAATCATATGATAACTTTCATTTATTAAAAACCCAACATTTCCTAATCAGGATGCCATGTGCTTTATGTATAGTACATACATTCCTATAGTCTTACAAGATAAGGCTTAACAGATTCCACAAGTGAAAAACTTGAAAATTTTTCAAGTTCACAGATCTTTTATTGATAGAGTTGGGAGTAGATCACTGGTTGGATTTATCTAGAGCCCCAATTTTTCCAATCTTCCCAGCCTGAGCCAGACCCTTTGTCTTGCGATTCATTTATCTTCTCACTGCTCCAAAGGTGTATGGAGGATAAAAAAGACCCTGTACCCAAAGCAGTGTTTTGGAATATACAGGTAGAATATTAATAATACTAAATAAATGGATGGGATGAATAATGAAAGGAAAAAATAATATTCAGTGACAGTATGATCATCTACATATGCAATGTCAGAAAACATGAAATGATCAAGAGTTCATAAAATCATCTCGCTGTGCTCTTTTCCTGTAGAAAGCATATCTATTCAAAGAAAAGTTATATAATAGTCTAAGTCTGGCTGGTGAAACAAAGGAATAGATTAGCATTTTTTTCTCTGACAGCCCACCACTGGTCCTGGGCCTCCTGCCTCGTGCTATTGCTTTCCCATCTCACATGGAGCCTTGGACAGGAAGCTATTCCCTGCAAGGTTTGCAGTAGGGAACCTGCTCAATTGTTTGCAGGTGTTTGACATTTCCCTGCAACCTTTAATCAAAGAGGAAGGAGGCAAAATGAGGACCCCCATAAATGGGGACTCTGGACATCAATGCCCCAGAATATAGGGGTCACCCACAGACCAGTTCCTTTCTACTCTCAGAACTATAGTATCCCAGGCAGAGGTATAAACTGAGATTCCCATTTATTCTGCAAGATTGTCAGGGACATAAGAAGTTTTGTCTAAAGGTGGCGTGCTGAAGTCAGTGGGAGGGGGATCTCAGCCTCTGAAAAATATCAAGGTCAGGACCTCGAATGAGGAATGAGAAACTGCCCACCCAGAAGAATAGGGGCTCTATAAAGAACATCTTCTTTTCTGCCTTGGATGGCTATTAGCACCCCAAGTGTTATCTGACCCAGGTGCCCTCTCATTTCCTCTGGGGTCCCTACTGGTGTTCCAGGGAGTTGAGGTAGTTGATCTTGTGACATAGCTCCAATTCTTCTTAAGTAGGAGATCCTAGCAAGCTCTGATTAAATTTAAGGTGAGGACAATGAGTGCTGATGATTCCCCCCCCCATAACAGAGAGGGCCACACAGGGGCACCAGGCAGGGATAGCCAAGGAGTAGCAGACACAACTTTCCCTCTGGTTTCTCAGTAAGCATAATGCTTTCATCTGAGGTGAGCAGGCTCAGATCAGCAGAGGGAGAAGTCCGACATCCCACCCTAACTCAAGGTTAGAAATCTGGGTGGGAACTGATGGAGCCACTGATTCAAAAAGACTAGAGTCTCATAGAATTCTCATCTGGTTATCATCCCTCAGACCACCCTCCTCTTGACCATATATGGCTATTCCTGGTTTCCAATTCAGAAATTCCAAGAAAGTGATGTCCTTCGTCTGAGGACTGTCACCTCAGGTCAGGGGAGGTTAGAGTTCCAGGTCTGGTCAGGGTTATACGTGAGGACTTGGAAGGAGGATAGAGGGGACTAGTCACTCAGTTCGGAGGGGATGCACAATTTCCTGTCCCTGCTGTCAGTCCTAGGAGGCCCAGGGCAGACCTATCAGACCAAAGTGCCCCTCATTTCCACTGGGAGTGGTCTCATGGAGCTATGGCCCTTGGTGTAATTGGAACTGCCCCACTCAGCAGAGGGTAGAAAATTAGTCCCTCACAGGAGTCAAGTTGATGACCCCAAATGAGGATGTTGGCAACCCTCCTAGGACAGATGGAGTCATGCCACTACTATATCCTCTATCAAACCTGGGAATTCTACATGCTGCATTCCACCCATTTCCTTTTAGCTCATCTCAGGGAGGTGAGGCACTTGGTAAAAGAGTACGGCCTCAGGTTACCACAGACCCAATTCCAGATCATGCCAAGAGTCAAGCTGAGGACCCCAAGGGCTGAAGGAACCACTCAAATCATAAAAACAAGAACATCACAGAATCCCTCCCCTGCTGTCAGTCATGGGTGACCTCAAGCAGTCTTGCCCAGATGAGGCAACACTTACATCCTTCTAGGGGATGTCAGGGAACCGAAGCCTTTAGTGTGAGGGGATAGGCCTCTAGGTCATGGGAATGTTTGTTTATGAGGACCCTGAGTGAGGGCTGAGGGGAGCAACCACCTGGAAGAGAGAGGGACCCACACAGTCCTTCTTAGTTCAGCCCCTGGGAAGCGCCAGGAAGGGCTGAGCAGATGTGTCATTCACCACTCACTTCTAGCCCTGGAAGACTTTCAGGTCACTAAAGGGAGGAGTCAGAGATTGTGAATGAATGAGAAGTCAAGAGATCACCAACCTCAAAACAGTGGAGTCTCACAGAGTCTTGCCCCTGCTCTCAGTTCTCGGAATACACAAACAGCCATGGC
The DNA here is from genome assembly GCA_008750895.1 of Mirza zaza. NCBI lineage: Eukaryota > Metazoa > Chordata > Mammalia > Primates > Cheirogaleidae > Mirza > Mirza zaza. The sequence continues at coordinate 8,957 of VSMD01058170.1, read as the reverse complement.
CAGGTCACTCTGACTTCTGTTCTGGGGACTCAGGTTGGGGAGGGCTTTGGCCTGAGGCTGGCTGAGGCAGCATAGGGAAAATTTCCAGGCTGTGTTACGAGTCAGGGTAAGGACCTTGAGGAAAGAAGAGAGCATGACAATGGGAGCAGCTCATAATCTCTCAGCCACTGTTCGTCCTGGGAGAAGCAGGGGTAGATGTCAGGCAGAGCAGAGGCAGCCCTCAATTCCTCATCAGGTTGCCAGAGAAAGGAGGGCCTTGTTGTGAGTGGTGCAGTAAAAGGCCAAGAGGGGGAGGAATTATTGGCCCTGTCATGAGTGAAACTGAAGAACTTGAGTGAGGTGTGGTGAGGCCAACCATCATCAGGCTTGAAGGTGCCTGATGCAGCTTTCTGTCTTAGGAGACTACAGGCAGGTGTGGCCAAATAAGGTTCCCCTCCCTTCCCTCCCCTGCATCTCAGAGACTTCTGGGTCTTGCTCTGAGTAGATGCCCTCAGCTCAAAGGAGAGAGGAGCTGCAAGCCCTTCAAGGAGTCAAATTGAGGACCCTGAGGGAAAACTGAGGGGACTACACCCCTCCCACACAATAACAGGGACAAGAAACAGTCAAACCCCCCCTGGGCATATGAAGGCCCAGGGCATGGCTGTTAGACAGGCTCCCTCACTCCTTTTGTATGTCAGGTCTAGGGAGGTGAGGCCTTCAGGGTGAAGGTGAAGCCACCAGAATGCAGAAGGTTGGGGCCCAGAGACCCAGGACGAGACCCAGGACGAGGTCCTACAGAGACCCAGGATGAGAATTCTGAATAAGGACTGAGGATTCAATGATCCCAGGGCAGACAGGATCCCCCAGAGTGGCCAGCACTGAGTACCTTCTGGCAAGGCTGGTGGGCTGAGACAACCTCTCTCTTCTTACGGGTACTAGGGAGCCTCGAAGTGATAAGGTGACACCAGCCCATGTCCAATAGAGATTCTCTACACTATGATTTCCTGTGGCATGCAAGAAAGCGGGCTGGAACCAGCAAGATGAAAGGTTAGTGGTTTTTGGAAAATTGATGATATCAGCCCCAGTGTCTTCTCATCCAATTATGAAAAGGCTTTGAGAGATGAGAAAGGTATAGCCCAACGACTAGATGCAGCCAGGTTTGGTATTAATGCCATGGCCAGGGCACTTTCCAAGGTCAAGCGCAACAGTTTGTCTCATGTCAAGTGAAGGCTGAGGGAGGTTTTTCATCCTTTTAAAGAAAAATGGAGTTAATGATTTAAGTAATAAAGGACAAAGGCAGCATTGGGAGGAATACAGAATATTACTTGCATTTTCTTTTTTTGCTATTTTCCAAATATTGTTTTATTTATTTATTTGTTTGTTTATTTAAAAAAAAAGCTTTTGCCACCTGTATCAAAGTTTTATTTGCTATTTTCATAGTCTGAATGCAACATCCTTGTATTAATACATGCAAAGGTCATCCTGTTTTATAGCTGTTTACCGGATTTCCAACTGCTCTTCTGGGCATAGGGAAGTTTCTCTATAGTTACAACATGTAAAAGCACTTATGGACATCCAATAATCTGTGAGGACCAGTAAGACCCATGCTTATAAAAACTTTAAAAAATATCGATTTTTCTAGATTAGGAGGATTGGTTAAAGTATCTCTCATTTGCTCTCTGTTCCAAGCTCCTGTAGCTTGTGAATTCATAAGGTGATTTCAAGAACACCAACAGGCAGAAGGCTTACATTTTCTACACACATATTGGAGTTTTTGTCTGTCATGACCCACATAGCTGAGGAAGGGACTCAGAAGAAAGGTTGGGTAAATATGTATTTATATATTAATATATTTCCACTCCCTTCCCCCATCTTACAAAGCATTTTGAGCATCATAATCATTGGGAAGTGTATGACTTCCAAGGTATTGGTATGGTTTAGGACACATCACAGTATAAAACATCTTCCATAACACAACATATTATTATTGTGATTCCCTTATTTATAGGATCTATAAGGTTATATAGAATGAGATAACTTCAAATTCAGCTATCAGTACCAGGTGGGAGTAGCTGAATTATCCCTTATGGAAATCACATTAAGGGTTTTTCCAAATTCTTTGCTCAGCCTCTAAGGTTTAGGACCTCTGACTTACGCCTATTTCTAGTCTTGCTCCTGAGCAATAGCCTAGTTTGGCCTCACTTCCCTGGATACACAAAGGAAAACCCATTTGTCTGAAAGGATATGACTTGTCCTTCAGGAAAACATTCCCATCAGATTGTCCTTTCTCTGAATCCTACACAACCTGAAGCTGTCAGATCAGCTTCATTCAAAATTTCCAGCATCTCAAACATCAGGAGGTTTCACTGTCACTAGAATTTCTCTGGCCACACTGAGTAATTCTCCACAACACTGATTTTTGAGGCTTAACCATAGAATTTCAGAGGCTAAAGACCTCTGTTTTGGTAGGCAAGGGACCAAGAAGAAAGGTATCTACTGGATAGGAAATGATACAGACTTCCTTAAAGACCAGCTGTCAAAAATCTAATGTGCAAAAGAGGGAAAGATAGAGATTGTATGGATAGAGGAACTTTCATTCTGTGTAAGATTTTCATTTAAGGAGAGCCAGAGGCCAAGAGAAGGCGGATTGAAGGGAGAGCAGGTAACTTGTTTGCACAAAAAATGATTAAAGCATGCTAAGTTAGTTTAAAAGGAGAAAGATTTCCAAAGGAAGCTTCAGGCAATCTAGAGAAATTAGAGGACATCCCCTTGCTTAGCCTCAAGAATCACACTCAATATTGAAGGAGGACAAACAAATAACCCATATGCCCACCTATCTTCAAAAGATCCCAAGCATCAGTCACTTCTAACTTTATTGCATCGACTATAAATGGGACTCAGAGGTCCTGGGGAGCCTGCATGAAGAGGGTCATTCCTGACTGCTATGGTTTGAATGTGTGCTCTGGTAAGCAGGTGTTGGAAACTTAATTCTCAATGCAACACTATTGGGAGATGAGGCCTAATGGGAGGTTATTAGCCATGTGGATTCCACCCTCATGAATGGATTAATGCTGTTTTTACAGGAGTGGGTTCAAGTGAATTAATTATCATGGGAGTGGGGTCCTAATAAGAGAACACATTTGGCACTATTTGTCTCTCCCTCACTCTCTCTTGCCCTTCTATTTTCTGCTATGGGGTGGTGCAGCATGAAGACCCTTATAAAATGCCAACCCCTCGATTTTGGACTTCCAGGCTCCAGAACTCTAGGAAATAAATCTCCATTCTTTTTAAATTATATAATCACAGGTATTTTACTATAAAAAATGGACTAAGACATTGACTCACCAGGATTGTCTGCCCTGTGGTCGTGGAGAAGATGAGGCTCCAAAAAGTGAAAGGAGTTAACAAGGGTCTTCAAGGGTTGCTCTAGTCAGTTTCTAGAGGGTGGATTTTGTACGTCCTAATCACCAAGGAATTAAGTGGATTTTTATTTCCAATCAGGATGTAGGAGATTAAGCAATAGATCGCCAGGTCAAAATCATTTTCAAGTGGTGTTCTTTCCTGTCACGTATACTTGGGTAAAATATGGCTAATAAAAAATCAAGACTTTTGCATGGTGAGTATTCATATATTCATTAAAAAAGCAAGTCATTTCTTATTGCCTAAAATGATACAAAGGGGCCCTTCTCACCAAAAGGAAAGAAAGACACAGTCAAGAAAAGATGCCAGTATCAAAACACTAGAAGTGTCTTTTAAAACAGTCCTACTAGTCTAGAAAGCCACTACATCATCATTGTTACAAAATATGAATTGGATCTTAAAAAAAAACACAAAAAAACAAAAAACGAAGCTGTTCACAGAGCAATTAATTCCCCAAATGGCCAGGGCGGGGGGACTTATGCACTACTACTTTAGGCAATGAACAGAATACAAACTATTATCTACCCAAGTCAAACCTCCAAAAACAGATACATGAGGCTTCCAAATGCAAAGGGTAGGGCAGGTGACAGGGTCTAACAACTGCTCATCAGTAGCCAAAGCTCAGCCAACAGGACTGAGGGTGGGCACTGTCCATGGTGATGAAACCACAACTACTCATGAGGGCACAGGTGTTTGTCTTAACTGGAGGGAAACTGAGGATCACTATTTACCCCCTACTCCCTGCCAAGAGATGGAAAAAAATAGTAAAGGGAGAGTAAGGAGGAGAATTGGATGGGGAAACAAACAGAGACTCATGGAGAAGTAGCCAGGGAGAAGAGACAGACATGTTTTGACATCATTTGCAAATATGATGTCATGGATTTACCAAGAAAGACTTTCACCTCTTGACAAGTCAGGGCAGGCACATGTGCCTCCTTCCTTCCATATTTAGCCAGTGCTGTATATGCTCCATTAGTAAACTCAATCTTAGGGCCCCTCAGCAATCATGCACTGCCCTTTGAACCGTCAAAGAATCATTCTCATCGTTCTCACCTATAAGTGTCTCCCAGGCAAGGTTGGCATAAAGTTTATAGCAAGTCCAGACATGGCAAGTGGCCAGCCAAGCATATCTTACTTAAAAAGTTTGCTGGAGCCTTGGGCTCCAGAGGTGGAAGAAGCAGGTGTTGAGGGATTCCACAAAGAAAGACAGAGCAGAGGCTGTCTAGAGTCCCAGAGATCTTCAAGATTCCTGGGGATTAGTTTGTAGCTAGCAAGTAAGCAGTTAAAGCAAGCCCTATGCATTGTTACCTAGGATCCAGCACGTTTGTCCACAGTCCCTGGCCTGGAGGTCTCCCTCCGGAGAAGGGAGTTCTGCAAGACTCCTCTTTTGCATTTTGAGAAGGAAAAACAAAGAAAAGAAAAAAAAAAAGTACTTGGGTAGGCGGAGGTGGGGGAGTGGATAAAAGGAAGAGGTGAGAAAAAACAAAAAGTTCTCCTCATTTATGTGTTTGTTCTGAGGCCAGTTTGGAACGATTCCTCCATGCCAGCAACCCAGTCAGAAGAAAAAGATTCTCAGGGCAGGTCTAATGTTTGAGTGGTAAAGGCACTGCCATTTGGGCTAAAGTTTAAAAACCCTTAAGTCCAAGGGACAAATGTCACCCCATAGAGATCAGGGATCAAATGAAAAGAAAACAGGAAAAAATATATATATACAAGAGTGACAACTGAAATTTTTTAAAATCTTGGATAGAGATAAGATAACCTGAGGTGATTGATACTTCAGAAACAAACTCTTCACACATTTCTCCTCTGGTCCTTGAACATAAAATATATACATACATATACATACATATATATGTCAAGTTTCAAAGAAAATTGGCTGAATTATCACTTCCTTGCCTCTTAATCATTCCTTTAAATGTTTACTTGACTTCAGAACCTTAGTTTATAGATCATATAGATCACATTTTTCTTGCTATTTATCAAGATTGTAAGTTATAGGATTTTTTGACTTAGAAAATTGATTTTATTTATTATTTATATTTTCAGCACCTTTATAGTTTTGATATTTTACAAAACAAATTTAGAAACCTTCAGTCATTTCTTATCATCTAGAATATGACAACATGGGAATTGAACAGGGATTTTTATGGATCTGTGAACAAACCCTGCAGTAAAATAATTATGGTCAAGAACGAGAGAGAAGAAAAAAAGTAAATGGTGGTAAATTTTTGGTTTTTCTTTTAGTATTTCATCTTGTAAAATTAAGAGATATATACCTGTATTTTCTTTGCTTATTCAAGATTGTGGGAGGAATTAAATGGTAATTAATAAGGCATCTTGCTCACCGTTTTTCTGATTTCCCAACCATTAAGTTAGCATCTCTTATTTGGAATGCTTCATACTATTACTGAGGACGGTAAGAAAAAGACTGAGCCATTGTCCACAAGTTTTTAGTGTCTAGGGCTGCAATCCTATAAGGAAGATGGTGAGACTGAAAGATCTAAATAAATGATAAGTACAAAGAAGGGGCGAGAAAGAGAGAAAGTTCCAGATGAGAGCAGTCAAGTGAAAATACTCTGAATCATGCAGTTTGAAGCTTTGGGGCACTGTAATCTCTTTAAAGGAGGTAAGTTTAAGTTAAGCGGGATGGTGCTCTAGATGAGATTTATGAGAATTGTGACCAGGAGATTGACCCTCAGAAGGTGGGTTTCAGGGTTGAGAGAATAAAACTGGATTGGAAACTATACTTAACATTTACTTTGAGACAGTGAGTTAAACCAGAGGGAATCTCCACCTGGGACAGAAATGAAATGTGTCCTGTGCTCTTGTCCCAGCACAGGTGAACACAGTGCACAAGCTAAGTGTTTCATGCACATTATCTCCAAGGTGTTTCTGAGAAGTAAGGGTGGCACTTCCTTGAGAAGAGATGTCCAGAAGCCACTGTGCTGACACTCTTTGAACTGTGCTGGGAGGGCCAGACCCCATGTCATAAAAAAGGGGGACATTTTAATAATTAGGTTATCTTGACTATATTTTTTGGCAAACTCTAGAGAGGGCTTGATTTTTAGATGTGATGAAATAAATGAAAATGAGGTGGTTTAGATGAAAAGTCAGCCAGGATGGAGGTTTTTGGTCCTTGGTACAAATTCTAGGACCTCTAGTCCCAACTCTGTCACTTAGAAGCCACGTGAACTAGGACCTCTGAGTTGCATTCAGCTGGGGGAGGCTCCCTCACTCTAAGTTAAATAATGTATTTTCAAATGGAGACAATTAACACAGTTTTACTCGCTAAGCATTATTTTGTTTCTTCTAAAGGTGATGCATATTTTCTGACGTCTTAAGAACTCCAAAAATAAAATCTCAAAGTGGTTGGTAGCATTGCCAGGGGTCATAATAATAAGTATAAATAAATGCCATTTTTTAAAGACCACAGTTTCAGGTGCTTTATAAACATTACGTATATTACAACATTTCTACAAGATAGACATCATCAGACTCATCTGCAGATGAAGAACTTGCAATTTTCCCAAGTTCACGTGGCTTCCAAGTGACAGAGTTGGGACTAGACCCCTGCTCTGAATTCATCTAAAACCCATGCTGTTCCACTCCTCCCAGCCTGAGGCTGACCTTGTGTCTTTTTATTCAATTTTCTTCTCACTACTTCAAAACACATTTCAGATAATAAGAGGAAGAACCTTATATCAAGAGTACTATAAGCACACCTAATAAAAGAAGGTTAATATGAGAATAAACCACAGTTTGGAGACTGTGTGTGGGCTTCATTAACTTAGGGTCCTGCTGCGCTTAGCCACATATTTGACAGATGACTGTGTCCAAGGGCTGGTTTTTACTTAGCTCTGGCACTTTCTCCCATTACAGAACCCTTCCCCTGGGTCTTCCACACTATGACCTCCTTCCAACTCTGGAATTTGACCTGCTTGACAGCTCTTCATTGCCTCCTCCTCCAAAGGATGCCCCTGCTGCCAGTGGAAAGAACTTCCTTCCCCTCAAATCATCCTCGTTCCCCTGACACAGAGCATTCCAACTCTCTGGTGTTCACTTTCTTCATGTGGAACCTCTGTGACAGCCACAGACCCTTGCAGAAAAAGATGGATACAGTAAGGTTTAGACACTTCCATGTAAAAGGTCAATGTGAACACTGAAGTGTAGACCACATGAGTGTTTTCACTACGTTCTCAAAATAGTTTCCAAATGGGCTAGTGAGTAGACTCTGCTTTGGCACATAAGCTTCTAGTTCTTGGGATATCCCGTAGGCAAAGTTCTTGAAATCATTCTGATATAGGCAGTAGAATTTTCATGGTGTGCCTTATTTGAGACTTCTCTCTGAAAACATACACTGATGGGTGATTTTAACTAGGTGGTGAGTGTTCAAAGCCACTGCTATGGTTTGAGTATTTGCCCCCTTGAAAATTTGTGTTGAAATTTGATCCCCAATGTGGTAGTATTGAAAGGTAGGGCCTTTAAGAGGTGACTGGGTCATGAGGGTTCTGCCCTCGTGAAAGGATCAATCTTATTCATGGATTAATGGATTAATGGGTTATCATGGAAGGAGAACTGGTGGATTTATAAGAAGAGGAAGAGAGATCTGAGCTAGCACATTAGTAGGCTCAGCCCTCTTGCCATGTGATGTCCTGCCCCAACTTGGGAGCCTTCAGAGTTCCCACCAGCAAGAAGACTCTCACCAGATACAGCCTCTCTACTTGAAACTTCTCAGCCTCCATAACTGTAAGAAATTTCTTTTCTTTGTAAATTACCGAGTTTCAGATATTCTGTTATAAGCAACAGAAAACGAAATAATACAGTTACCCTTATAAGTTAGATATGAGGAAAAATCAAAGATTGTTGCGTAGCAACATCTACTAAAGCTGAATTCCTCAAACCCCCACTCCACCTCTGGAATGCTTTCCAGAAGGAAAAAATGACTTCTTGGCAGACATACTATCTTTGAACAGAAAAGATACAAAGAAGTCACCATCCTTCTGCTGACTCACATCTCAGTACTTGCCCCAGAGGAAAATTCTGTTATTTTCTTGTGACTAACAGCATCTGTAAAAGTGTCTTGTACATTCAGTCATGTTGAGATTTGCAGAATTCACAAGTTAAGATTTTGATAATCCACAAGGAGAAAGGGGCACACTCTCATCCTGTTGAGACTCTAGAATTTATTTCAAAATTAGTGCAGAAAAGTGCCACTGAGTGAAGAAGGTGAACCATTGCCTGCTGGGATTTTACAGTCTTTTGGAAAACAGGTGTGTAGAATGCACCCATCACATAGTAGTCTGTCAAAAAACAATTAGATAATTTCAAGCAAATTGGCCTTCTTCGAAACTCTGCCAGGGGTGGAAGGGGTTGTCTTCATAGCAAATTCTAATAGTTGTTCGTTTATTGAGCACCTACTATGTAACAGTTTATGGGAGAGACTACAAGTGCTCATCCACAAGCTGTCTTGCTCTCCTTCTTTAACATATTGGTATATGTATTTATATATATATATATATATATATATATATATATATATATACACACACACATTG
>VSMD01058162.1:0-10075 GCA_008750895.1 Mirza zaza | reverse complement strand
AAGTATCCCAAGAATGGAAAAACAAGCACCGCATATACTCACCAGCAAACTGGTATTAACTGAGCAGCACCTAAGTGGACACATAGGTACTACAGTAATAGGGTATTGGGCAGAGGGGAGGGGGGAGGGGGGCGGGTATATACATACATAATGAGTGAGATGTGCACCATCTGGGGGATGGTCATGCTGGAAACTCAGACTTGTGGGGGGAGGGGGGAAAGGGCATTTATTGAAACCTTAAAATCTGTACCCCCATAATATGCTGAAATAAAAAAAAAAAAGATTCCCAAAGTCTGAGGCAGAGCCCAACAACTACACCCTCAGACTGGCCATTTCACATGCTCTACTCAATCCGACAGGTTAGTGTCACCCGGTGCGCTCCCAGGCCCTGTCACAAGCAGAGGCCACAAGGCCTGCTCAGCTACAGCAGGACAGGGTAAAATCTAGCGAGAAGCACAGGAAACTCGCAGAGATGCAAGGCGGAGATAGCAAGCCCAGGAATGCCTCAGCTGCAATGCAGGGGCCGTAATGAGAATCCCAGCACATCTTCAGACAGGGCCACGGTCACATGTGGGATTGAGGTGTCAGGAAACTACCACCCATACCATTTTTACTTAGTCTTTTTACTTTTTATTTATATGCAATATTTTTCTTCTACTTTCTATTTTCACTTTCTATTTTTAAATATTCTTTATTTAGTTACATTTTGTATTTCTTTTCTGTTCCTGTTTTTATTTCTTTCATCTAGAAGGAATATAAATACAAACATTACAGTCATGAATGAAAAATCACTGTCCATTGCTGTACATAAAAAGCAACTACAGGCTGGACACAGTGGCTCACGCCTGTAATCCTAGTACTCTGGGAGGCCGAGGCAAGAAGATCCCTTAAGGTCAGGAGTTTGAGACCAGCCTGAGCAAGAGCGAGACCCCATGTCTACAAAAAATAGAAAATAGCCGGGCACGGTGGCATGGCCTATAGTCCCAGCTACTCGAGAGGCTGAGAAAGGAGGATCACTTGAGCCCAGGAGTTTGAAGCTGCAGTGAGTTACGATGATACTGCTGCACTCTTGCCAAGGTGACAGAGTGAGACTGTGTCTCCACTCCAAAACAAAAAAGGTATATATAAAAAAAAAAGCAACCATAAAAATAAAATTGCAACCTTTAAAATAAAATATATTTCTTCTCTGCATAGGTAGCCAGATGTATAAGCAAGTAGACTCTCAGGGGAGGGCACATGGGTGTTGGCTGCAAAATTCTTTGAGCTTTGCTGTATGTGTGAACATTTCCATGATAATACATTGGGGGAAAATCGTTTAACCTGCAGCTCCCAAGACTCTTGGGTCCCCACTTGGGTGAGGAGGGGCCTGAACTCGGTTCTTTCCATGAGTACAGGCTAGCCACCTGGATGGGCACCCTGTGCTCATCACATAATTCTCTCTACTTATGCTTGACAAGTTTGATAATTTTTAAAAAGTAATGAAACAAGACAAACAAGAACCTCGCAATAGCTTCAGATCTGCACTGCAATCCTCTGCACGCTGCCCACTCTGACCTCTCCCTCCACCACCCTCCCTGGCTCCAGCCTTCTCCCAGCAGCCACCTCAGGGCCTTTGCACGACCCTCCCCTCTGCAGGGCGGGGCACAGCTCAGCCCCAGCACACTTACTCCCTGCTGTATCCAGCTCCGCCCCAGACACGCCCTCCCCAGAGAAGAAGGCATGCCCCTCCCATCCTGCTCTCACCACAACCCCCCCAGCCGGGCACACAGTAGAACCCAGTAAATAGTTTTGGTAAGTAAAGAAATAGATTTTGAATCTGCATTGCAAGGAATTTTTATTTCCCTTCTGATATGTACTTTATGTAAACAAACAAAAATGTGCTTTAGCTGAGTACAAATTTGAAAACACAAAATCATGGAAAGTCAAAGTCCGCCTCCTGTGTCCTCACTAGGCCCGGCTCCACCACAGCATCCTGTGACCAGTCAGGCAGTGACTGTGACAGGGAGGCCCAGACATCGCGTTCACCTCCCGTAGCCACACACATGACTCGCAAGAGCTATATACGCGGGGACCCAAAACCCCGGGGCAGATTTGGAAGGTCCACCACCAGCCAACACACAGGACCTAAGTGACCAGGTCATCCCACCTTACGGGACCTAAGTGACCAGTCATTCCCCATTTCTCAGACAGAGGGAACAGCCTCACAGACCGAGGGAAGGGCATAGGGGCATCGGAGAGTGAGTGGCCAGGCCACGAGGGCTGCGGTGTGCCCAGGCGGGCAAGACCAGAGAGGGAGGGGTAGGATCAGGATGGATCTCACAGCAGCAGGCAGCCACGGGTCGTGTCGGTGAGTGGCATCCCATTCGGGCATTTAAAGGGTTGCGGAAGACGAAGAGGAGGCAGGGAGCCCTGCCAGGGACTCCTACACGTCCAGGCAAGACAGTGGGACCGTGGGCGGCGGGGGGGGGGGGGGGGGCCCCCNGGGGGGGGGGGGGGGGGGGGGGGGGGGGGGGGGGGGGGGGGGGCACCCCATGGGAAGAGCAGGGACGCCAAGCATGCATCTCACCTGCAGACCTGGGGGTGCCTGGGCACAGGGACGTGCTCCAGACCCACACGTGGCTGCCTCCATTTCACGCAGATCCTGCCCCCCCACCCTGTCCTTGCAGCCAGCACAGACTGGTCCGTGGCCAGCACGTGGCTCCTGTACACCCCACCAGACACCAGGCCCCTCTCACCCACCGGGACCCACAATATCTGCAGAATGGTGGGACCAGCACATGGAGGGGAATGTCGGGGGTGAATGAAAGGTCCCTTCAACTCTTGTTTCCTTCCCAGGCTGGCTCAGCCCCCACCAGCTGATGGTCATCCTGCCTAGGGACAGGCAGGCACCGCAGTGACCAGCTCTGCTCTTCCTTCTGCCTTTGTTCATTGTCTTCAGCATATGCTTGGCCCTGAGCCTCCTGTGGCCACGAGAATGTTCCACAGACCCAGTCTCATTTGGGTTTCGCATCTGCCCAACGTTGCCTTTGGCTCCCTTGCTCCTCCCTTTACTGTATCGCCTCAGTGTCCTCATCTGTAAATGTGGGTCCTGATGGGCCACCTGGGGCAGGTGGGGAGGATGCAGCGGGAGCTCCCGGCACACACAGCAGCCACTCCCTGGGTCTCCGTTCTCTTCCACGGGCCTCCCCCGGGGCCCTCAAGGGGGCACAGGACAGCAAAGCCAGGCACGTCCTCTGAGGCTTGTGGCTCTCCTGGCCTCACATGGCGGCCAGGCCTCTCAGGACCAGGTCACTTCAGCCATAACCTCAGCAGAGCATGGCTGCCGGCTTCTGTGTGCAGGGTATGCAGCCCGGTGTGGCTCTCAGGGGCCTGCACACGGGGAGGTGCTGGTCTTTGTGTAGACACAGACCTCGGCCCCCAAGGAGTGGAACCGGTGGCCTCCAGCCTCCGACAACAGCCCAGCTGGGGACAAACCACTTCCTCCCCTCCACACCCAGCTGGCCAGCCCCACCCAACTCCGGGGCTGCTGAACAAGTTCTTGGGCTCAGAAGACTTGTGTTGGGGCCCAGTGGGCAGCTCGCAGGCTAGGGGCCCTGGGCGAGCCAGTGAAGTGCTCTGTGCCTCAGTTTCCTCTCCTGCAACAATAGCTGAACAACGTCTGTCGTGGGCACTGGTGAGGACCGATGTGAGCAGTAGCAGAGCTGCACTCAGCACACCCAGCCTCAAAACACCGAGAGCCTGGCGCGACTTAGTTGCCACTTTACAGACGAGGAAATGGAAGCAGAGTCTGAGCAGCTACCCAAAGTCACGGCCCTGGGGCTGGCTCCAGCAGGGCTCTGTGCCCCGCAGCTCCTGCCCCCTCGTCCCCCCCCACCGTCCAGCTTCCTTTCTCTGACCCAGTCTCAGAAGCCCCAGGCCCACCTTTCCGTCACCCTCAGGGGCCAGCAGCAGCTCACCACCCCACAGCACTCACCGACCCCAGGAACATGCAAACGCCCCGGTGAGCCACAGTGACAGGAGCCCCGAACTGTGCACCCACACCCGCAGGTTCCCAGGAGCTGGCGCTCTGGGTGTGGCTATGCCCTGCGTCCTTGAATATGCCCCTCCCCCTCGGGCCTCATCTTCCCCTCTGCACAGCGGGCACGACCATGGTGGCATCGGGTTGTACCGCCACTGCCACTGTGCCCCTGCCCTCAGGCTATGAGCCTCTCAAGGTGGCCTTGCGGCTGCCCGGTGCTGCCTGGCCATGGCGCGGTGTCCTGAGGAGGCCCTGGTGGGCTCAGCTCACCTTCCTAGTAGTGCCACGCTGCACGCTAGGTCTGTTCATGTCTAAACAGCAGATCGCCGAGGAGGCTTCCAGAGCCACACTGTGGGGAGGCCCAGCCCCCAGGACATGTCTGGGACCATCCTCCTCTGTCCAGACAGAGGAAGACCCAATGGCCCCCTAGCCTGGGTCCCGTGAGAGGGCCTGGGCCGGAGTCCCACTGGCTGAGGCAGGCGCACCTGCAGCCCGTCAGCCTCGGACCCGGGCCCCTGCCAGGCTTCGGGCTTCGCTGAGGGTGCAGGCAGGCACTGTCCCCAGACAACAGCCAGCACTGTCCCAGCTCTCAGCAGTTTACAAAGGCTTCTCACACTTGCCATTTGATGCTCATAATGACTCCAGCTTTTTACAAATAATGCCAGAGGAACCCACAGAAAATCGACAGAACAAAAACAAGGCCCTGTTCAGAGCTACCAGAGCAGCTTCCTGCCTTGAAAACATCCGTCTCCCTCAGATGGCTCCTGCGCTGAATGCCCCCACCACCCCCAAATCCCCCTCACAAATCCAGACAGGCTCTTAGGGCTCAGAGAGGGCCCTGGGAGCCCAACCCCACTCACCAGTCTTCCAAAGTCGAGTGCGTTTCTCCTCTAGGGCTGAACTCATGCAACGGCAAAACACAACTTCCTTTTTCTAATTTTCACAATATGGGTCACAAAACGACAGCGTATTTGCATTTCCGCATCATTACACTGGAGTGAGAGAAGCTTGGCTGGCTGGTTCTGGAGGTGCCTCATCTGCAGGGTGGTGGGGACGACTGTGAACAAGCCATCCACAGCTCTCGGCCACGCCGGGCCACTTGGCCCACAGCTGCAGCAGCTAGTGCCGGCTTAAAGTTTAACAGGTGCTTCTTGCAGAGCCCCTGAGTGCTCTGGGCACGGAGGGCCCAGCACAGCCGTCCTCCCGCTTCTGCTCTGTCCGCTTTTCCGAGAGGTCTGTGGCTGCAGAGGCCTTCAGGGAGGAGGGGTCCAGCAGGCGGCGAGGGAGCTGGCCCCACACCAGACAGGCCAAGGAAGGGCCCAGAAACACCATCAGAGGCTTCCTCAGACCTTTCTGGGTGGGAACAGTGAAATGGCCATGGAAAGTTGGAAAATGCAGAGGCCCTGCTGCAAACGGATTATTTCAAGGTGCTCCCTGGGAGACCTGGTCCCCTAGGCCTGCTCCGGCAGGGCCTGGCCCCTGCAGAGCCAGCAGGAGGGCTCCCTTGTTGTTTGGGGGAGAATCAATAAATAATGACATAGGTGTCTTGAAAGGCTTAGATTGCAAATTCTGCCTCAATTTCAGTAATGGTTTCTTAATCTAGCCTTGAATTCTTATTTTAAAAGCAAAGCAATTTCTCTGGGCTTCAGTGTCCTTGGTGTCAGACAGGGGTACAGCCCTCACGGTGCCATGAGGGGGCTCCCTGGGCAATCATTCACAAGGCACCTGTGGCAGCACCTCGCACAGAGGACATAATGTCGTTTGGGTGTGTGACCAAAAAATTCAAGCTATGTAGCCTGACATTCTGCTGTGCTAAAAAAAAAGAGAGAGAGAGAGAAAAGAAAAGAAAAAAATGAAGCTATAGATAAACAAAACATCAAAGGGACCAGTTAGCAGGTCTATCTCTGCAACCCGTAGACCCATAGTGATTTCCCTTAACCTTGCCACAGAGCATGAAGTGGAGGGCTCCGCCACAAGTTCCCAGACGCTGTCTACAGGCCTTGCTCCCACACTCAGCTCCTCTAAATATTTACAAATATTTGTGGGGCATGGAGTGAGGGTGTTGGGCTGGAATATGCGACTTATTTCACCTCCCAGGTATTCTTCCTCTCAACCCAAGAAGATTGGAAGAATTCTACACTGACACGCTGATGGAGCATTTGTTCATCCCCTTGACAAACACGCAGTGAGAGGGACCACGTGCAGGCCCTGGGATCCCAGCCCGGATACATGGTGCGTCCTTCTCCCGGAAGCTAAAGACCGAGGTGATGTGGAGTTTGTCCCCAGGTTTCCTCTGACCCTACCTGCCCCCACCCATCTAAGGAAGCTGAGCTGCCACGCCCAGCTGTGACAGGGAGGAGGTGACCAGTGTTTCAAAGGGCGCCTGGGCTTGGACTCGGGCTTGCACCCTGGCTCACAGGCAGTGCGACCTCAGGCACGTCACCGAGCTTCTTAAAGCCTCACAATTGGGGAAAGGGAGCGTGAGAATTTAAGACCAGGCCTGCGTCTAAGCCAAGCTCCCAAGGAGTGAGGAATGTAGACCTTGCCTCAGGTTGCCCAAAGGCTGACAAGAGAGAGACCTGCAAACAGGTTGCCCAATTAAGGTGCCAGGCACAAGACCGCAGGCAAGGAAGGGTGTGAGACGCTTGCGTATACATGCGTGCACACATGCGCGTGTGCACAGAGGGGACACGAGAGAGATGTCTTTACAAATCAGTGAGGAGACGATGCACCACCCAGTAAACACGGAGAAGGAAAAAAATAATGGGCTCGCTACCCCACCACACGCCATTCCTCCCCAGGGCTACTAGTTTGCCCCCATGGGGAAAGTGTCCACCTGGTGTCTAGAGGTGACACTTGGGGTGCACTTTCTCAGTGAAGTCACGCTGGCCATGGTGATTTTGCAGCCTTTGAGTGGAAGGTTTAAGGAGGAAGGCCACTTATGCTTACTAAGCACACAGCATGAGGCAAACCCTGGGCTCATTTGTGATGGGCAGGAGGACATGAGGATATTGGGACATGGGGACACTGGGAGACCAGGATACAGGGATACGGGGACATGGGGACATGGGGAAGCAGGGACATGGGGACACAGAAATATGGGAACATGAGGATATGGGGACATGAGGACATAGAGGACATAAGGGACACCTTTTCAGACATCAACCCTCCAAAACACCCATGCAAATGAGCAAGGACAATCCGAACAGTCCTATTTCTAACGGGGAAATGCAGCAGATGTGCTGAACGTCCAACAACAGAGAACTAGTTATGTCAATTACCAAATTTCAAGACTTACTATAGTAATTTATTTTATTAAATAAAGTGATTACCATAATAAATAAAATGAAATACATTTTAAAAGCAAGACAGTGTGGTATCAGCATAGGGATAGAGAAATAGATCAATGGTACTAATAGATTTTCATTCATTTGTTCAATTGTTAGATTTTCAACGAAGGTGCCAAAGCACATCAATGGGGAAAGATAAAGTCCTTCCAACAAATAGTGATGGAACATTTAGATATTCATACCGAAAAATGAACCTTGACTCCTCACTCAAACTAGACGTAGAAAATAGCTAGAAATGAACCAAAATCTTAACTGTGAATGCTAAAAGTACAAAGTTTCTAAAAATACATAGGTGAAAATATTTATGAATTTGAGATTGACAAAAATTTCTTAGGACATAAAAGTCACTACCCACAAAAGAAAAACTTGATAAACAGCTTCATCAATATGACGAACTTCTGCCAAAACAGCAGTAGGAGCATGAAAAGGCAAGACCCATATGGACTCTGGGTGACAACGCATCAGCGCAGTTTCGTCAGTTGTAACAAAGGTATCTTCTGGTGGGGGTGTTGATAATGGGGGCATCCCTGAATGTTCAGGGACAAGGGGTATTCGGGAAATCTCTGCACCTTCCTCTCAATTTTACTGTGAACATAAAACTGCTCTAAAAAATGAAGTCTTTAAAACGATTTTTAAAAGGGAAGCCACAGATTGGGAGAAAACATTTGCCATACACACATCTGACAAAGGACTTGTCCAGATATATATAAAGATTCCTACAAATCAATAAGAAAAAAGACAAACAATTCAATTTAAAAAATAAGAGAAAGGCTAGAACAGGTATTTGACTGAAAAGTTACCTAAATGGACAATAAGCATGTGGGAAGGTAGTCAACATCCCATGTCACCAGGGAAACTCACATTAGAACCAGAATGAAGTATTATTACACCCCCGTCAGAATGGCTGCCATTAAAAACACAGACAATGCCAAGTGTTGGCAAGGATGTGGAGCAAACAGAGCTCTTGGAGCAAAACTCTTATGCTAGTGGAAGCAGAAAATTGTACAACCAGTTTGGGAAACTGTTTGGTATTTTCCCACAAAGTTAAACAAACACCTATCTTCTCTATGACCCAGCAATTGCACTTCTAGGTATCTACCCAGGAGAAAAGAAAACATCTGTCCACACAAAGACCTGTACACGAATGTTCATAGCAGCTGTATTCACAATAACTCAAAACTGGAAACAACTGGAGAATGCATAATGAACAGAGTGTGGTGTAGCTGTAATATGCATGCAACACGACTCAGCGATAAAAAGGAATGAGCCACTGACGTAACAATGTTATGGACAGATCTCAAAAGAAGCCAGACACGAAAGACCACATCAGATGAAGTTCAAGGACAGGCAGAACTAGCTCATGAAGTCAGAGCAGTGGGAACCTGTGGAGCTCTGGAGGGTGATGCCTCGGTTTACCAGGGCTGCCATCACAAAGCCCCACAGGCTGAAACAACAGAAACCTACTTTCTCACAGTCCTGGAGGCTGGAAGTCTCAGATTAAGGTGTCAGCAGAATTCCTTTCTCCTGAAGCCTTTCTCCTTAGCTTGCAAACAGCCATCCTCTCTGTGTCCTCACACGGTCCTCGCTCTCTGTTTGTCTGTGTCCTAATCACCTCTTCATATCAGACACCAGTCACATTGGATCAGAGCCCGCCTAAGAGCATCATTTTAACTTAGTTACCTCTTTAAAGGCCCCATCTCCAAATACAGTCACATTCTAACGTAGTGGGGGCTGGAAATTCAACACGAATGTTGCAGGGACACGGTTCAGCCCATAGGAGCCTCTAAAGGTGGGCACAAGGCAGGGATGTCTGCCCTCATCCCTCTTATTCAACATAATGGTGGGAGTTCTAGCCAGTGTCATAAAGCAAGAAAAGGAAGTTAAATGCATGCAGAGCAGAAAGGAAGAAATAAAATTGTTCATGTTTGCAGATGGCATGATTGTCCCCAAAGAAAATCCCAAGAAGCTACCAAAAACTCCCAGAACTAATAAGTGCATTCAGCAAGGTCATGGATACAAAATCAATTCACAAAAATCACTTGAATTTGTACATACAGGCAATGAACAAATAGATTTGTTTGTTAAAACAAGCTAAAGTTAAAACTACATCACCATTTACACTCATTCAAAAAAAAATTTAGGTGTAAATATAACAAAATTCATAATGTTTATATGCTGAAAACTAGAAAAAGCTTATGAAAGAAATAAAAGATCTAAAAAAATAGACATGCTGTGTTCATGGATTGATGACACAACAAAGTAAAGATATCCATCCTCACCAAAGTGATCTATAGGTTTAATTAAATTTTTATCAAAATCCTAGCAAGATCTTTCATAGATATAGACAGGCTTATTCTAAAATTTTTATGGAAAAAGAATAGGACCTGGCCGGGCGCGGTGGCTCAAGCCTGTAATCCTAGCTCTCTGGGAGGCCGAGGTGGGCGGATCCTTTGAGCTCAGGAGTTCGAGACCAGCCTGAGCAAGAGCGAGACCCCATCTCTACTATAAATAGAAAGAAATTAATTGGCCAACTAAAATATATATAGAAAAAATTAGCCGGGCATGGTGGCACATGCCTGTAGTCCCAGCTACTTGGGAGGCTGAGGCAGCAGGATTGCTTGAGCCCAGGAGTTTGAGGTTGCTGTGAGCTAGGCTGACGCCACGGCACTCACTCTAGCCTGGGCAATAAAGTGAAACTCTGTCTCAA
>VSMD01058158.1:0-17895 GCA_008750895.1 Mirza zaza | reverse complement strand
TGTGAGAAAATAAATTCCTGTTCTTTTTTTTTTTTGAGACAAAGTCTCACTCTGTTGCCTGGGCTAGAGTGCCATGGCATCAGCCTAGCTCACAGCAACCTCAAACTCCTGGGCTAAAACAATCCTCCTGCCTTAGCCTCACGAGTAGCTGGGACTATAGGTATGCGCCACCATGCCTGGCTAATTTTTTTATATATATATACTTTTAGTTGTCCAGCTAATTTCTTTCTATTTTTTTTTTTTAGCAGAGATGGGGTCTTGCTCTTGCTCAGGCTGTTCTTGAACTCCTGAGCTCAAATGATCCACCCACCTCGGCATCCTAGCGTGCCAGGATTATAGGCGTGAGCTGCCATGCCTGGCCTAAATTTTGGTTCTTAAAGCTACCAGCCTATGGTATCTTGTCCTGGTAGCTTAAGCACATTAACATGGAGTGGGGATGGGACATCTACTCTGTACCCAGCCCCATATGTGTCTGATTTTAATCAGTCTTAATGCCCATGAAGCAAAGATTATCCTCACCTGGCAGAAGATGAAACTAAGAGGGTGCTAAGTAACTGCCCAGGTCACAGAGCTGCATGTGTCCAATCCTAATGTTGGTGGTCTACATGGTATCATAGCATAAATAAGGTACTACTAATAAAAATGGGAGTAGCTATTAATAAACAGTGTGGGTTTCTGGCTCTCCACAGATGCCTGTCTCCCCCCAAGCACAGTAACTCTGGTTTCCTACAGTCCCTGCACCCTCAACTCAGCCTCTGGGCTCACCAGTACAGGGAGCCTGAATTGTGCACAGGGGCAACAATGGTTAAGACCTTAGTTCCTAAGAAGAGAGAGCTGAGTGTAGGCCTCGGATTCAGATTGATTCTATTCTGAAAGCTTCCTACCCACTACTGTCCAAGCACTGTCCCGGACTATGGTATCTAATTCTCATAACAACCCTAAGAGGAAGGTTCCATTCATACTGCCTTTCTAGAGATGAAGAAACTGAGACATACAATAGTTAAGTAATTTGCCCAGGAAAAGTGAGATGAAACAAATCCTGAACACACAGGAAGGCCAGAAATGTTACAGAGCCACAAAGGTAGCTGCATAAAGAATCTCTAGGTCTGAGTGAGGCAGGTGAAGAGAGGGAGAGGACAGGTAGACACGACCCGAGGAAAGGAGTGGGCGGCAGGGCTGGGTGGAAGGAGGAAGGAAAGGAAGAGGAGAGACACCATTCAGATTTTGGTTTTGTTATCTGGGCCCGGGTAGGTGTGCACTTTGCTTCCATCGGTGGGGAGATGATGTAAATGCCACAAGGGCAGTGCGACTGTGAACGCTGGTAGGGTGCCTGGCACAGGGGGTGGATGTCTTCTCTTTACCCCTCCCAACTGTGCTGTCCCGCTGGGAAGGGGCAGGGCGATTCCAGAGCCCACATCCTGGCCACTCTGCCTGCAGCCCCTGCTCTCCCCTGCCAGCCCACTACTCACTTGTCCAAGCACCACTCGCTGTCACCCAGGGTCTCACAGTCCTGTGACTTCAAGGACATGTCCAGCAGGGTCTCCTGAAGCTCCCCAATCCTGGGCAAGAAGTGAAAACCTGAGGCAAGGTCTGGAGGACCCTTTTACTATCTCATCACGCCCACTGGTATGTGGTGAGTTTCTCTCCCCCTGGAGAATCCATTCTGCCGCCTCTTCCAGTGGCACGCACCTAGCTCAGGAGCCAGAGAGGCGGGACGCAGCCTCACCTGTGCGTGTACCCAGCCACGTCCGAGAGCGTGGTGGAGAGGTCGATGAGCCGGCTGAAGCAGCTGATGAGGTAGATGCTCACGAAGGCATTCTGCATAGGACAGATGGCGGTCACACGGGCCTCGGCTCTGGGGCCCCAGGAGCTGGGCCAGAGCACGGAGGGGACCGCATGAGGGCACACTAGGAGCATTTTCACCTTGCTGACCAGGGTGCTAAGTTCCGTGGGACTCAGGTCTCCATAGACCCCACTGAAAATGGGGATCGCAATGACAATGTAACTCAGGATACTGCCCAGATAGTCAAAGGTGTTGACACCGACTGCAGGAAACAGACTGCGTAAGACACCCAGGAACCATTCCTGTGCCCTGCCGGGGATGCCACCCCCAGGGTGGAGAGCAGGAAGGCAAGCAGGGCCATGCTCTCCCTGGACCCTTGTTCTCCTGGGGACACTCGAGACAGAGGCAATAGCTCCCCTGCTCAATTCCTTCATCAGACTGAATTCATCAGTGCGTGCACAAAGCAGAGAGGTGTGGGAAGGGAAGTGAACCATTCCGCCCCGCGGCTCCCCTCCTGGCCCCTGCCTACTGTACAGCCAGAGCTCCCTGGACATCAGCTCCCTCTGCGTCTGAAGGAGTCTCTGCAGCCTGCGGTCCGTCCTCGTGTGCTCCACGTGCCCAGCTCTGGCGAGAAAGGCTGGGATGTCCACAGGGCCTGGAGAGGGTCAGCCAGACTGGGGTCCCCACCCCTCATCTCACTCTCCTGTAGGGACCCAGCCCACCCATGGGATCTGGGCCTCACACCCTGTCCGCCACTAGCAGTCACGCCTTGCTTTAGTCATTCCTTCTAGTACTGTCTGTGAAAAGAACACGAACTCTAGACTTGGACAGACCTGGTTCAAATCCTGGCTCTGACCAGTTATTAGCAAGGTGACACAGGAAGCTACCTTAAGCCTCTGAGCCTCAGTTTTTTCATCTGTAAAATGGAGCTAATAATACCTATGCACTGAATAGAAGAACTAAGAGTTTCTGAATGTAAAGTGCCAGGCACATGAGGGGTCCTTAAGGTAGCTTCTATTATCAAATAAATATACACGGAGCAGCCCCTATGTGCCAGGTTCTGCGCTAATTAGCTAATGCAATAAAAGGGTGGATAAAATAATCCCTGTCCCTGAGGAGCTCCCAGCACAGAGGGCAGGCAAGCACACTGCATCCTTCACCTGGAATACGGAGTGTTAAATGCATCCTCAGGGTTACAGCAACAAACGGCCTTGACCACTAGCAGGGTCTCAGAAGGCTCCCAGAGGTGACCTGGAGTTTCAAGGATAGGCAGAAATTCTCCAGGCAGAAACAGTGGCCAAGAGGAGCAAAGGGACATTTCAGATTCTGCACAGAGAGGCCACAGAAAAACCCATCTGGAGCTCTAATAACCAACCTGCCTTCCCCAAGAGCGCAAAGCTTCCCGAGGCCAGCCAGCAGAATCCAAAAGCAACCTGTGGCCACACGCCGGCCCCACCCGCCCCACAACCCAGCCCCAGCGCAGCTTCTTCTTGTTCTTGCTGCCCCCTAGTGGCGGAGGCTGCAAACTGCAGCAGAGACCGGCAGAGAGCAAAGGTCCCGGGGCTATTAGATCCACCCCAAGCACAGGTGATTCAAGGAGCAACTTCCAGTTCTTAACCTGGACTCTCTGGGGCCTGCGATATCAATCCAATCTCAAGAGGCAGAGCGCAGGGACCCGCCCTGGCCCCAGAGGGAAGGGATGGGATTTCACAACGCTGCAGTCAGGTGACCAGACACCTGGCGCCGACAGCCTGTGTGGGAAGCAGGTCTCCTGATCTTCTGAGAGGCCCCCATTACCTCTCAGGCTACACACACAGGATCCCCCTTGGACGTCAGACACTGGCAAGAAAGCTATTTTAGGCCTGGCGCGGTGGCTCACACCTGTAATCCTAGCACTCTGGGAGGCCGAGGCGGTTGGATCGCTCGAGGTCAGGAGTTGGAAACCAGCCTGAGCAAGAGCGAGACCCCGTCTCTACTAAAAATAGAAAGAAATTAATTGGCCAACTAATATATAGAAAAAATCAGCCGGGCATGGTGGCACATGCCTGTAGTCCCAGCTACTCCGGAAGCTGAGGCAGAAGGATCGCTTGAGCCCAGGAGTTTGAGGTTGCTGTGAGCTAGGCTGACGCCATGGCACTCACTCTAGCCTGGGCAACAAAGTGAGACTCTGTCTCAAAAAAAAGAAAAGAAAAGAAAAGAAAGCTATTTTACAGATGGGAAAACAGAGGCAGAGGCGATGCCTTGCAGTCGCTGGCAAGATGATGAAGCATTCACTCATTTTATTCCCTGACAGCTGCAGACCCCAGGGTAGGCCACTAAGACTAAAGCTGTGAGGAACCACCTGGACCTGAGGATGACATAGACAAGGACAGTGGGAGGTACAGGGAGAGGGTCACAGCCAAGTACAACAACACTTGGCCCCGGAGCTCAAGCTCAGTGGTGGTGGGAGGGTTATAAATTCGTCTTTCCTCTTCCTCTCTCAGCTGTGGCAGCGCAGAGCAGAACTGCCTCCTTCCGACTCACCTGTAGAAAGCAGCAGGCTCAGCATTCACCCGAATCTGCATGTGCTTGAACCTGGGCAGGCCAAAGGGAAACGTGTGCTGACAACGGGCAGGCAGTACTAGCGCCCTTTGGTCAGAGCCCTGGATCAACAAGAGCCCCCAGACAGAGGGGAGCCCAGCTCCACCTCAAACCCTGGCTGCCTCAACCCCTCCCTGGACTGTCATAGAGGTGGGAAAGCCCAGGGCCTGGGTGGGGCCGGCAGGAGCTCTGCAGAGACAGGGCAGAGGTCGGGGACATTCCTGCCCACACACCTCCTCCTCCCAGGGCCCGGCCTGAAGGAGGGGACCAGGAAGCTTGGAGTAGGGGCTTGATCCTTCTGCTGCCAGGCCCAAGAGACCCAAGACAGGGTGGTTAGACCACAGCATGTGAAAAGGCTGAGGGAGGACAATGAACAACCAGACACTGGCCCCAGCCCTTCCCAGGGGCGATCTCATTAATCCTCATAATTCTCTCAGTAGGCAACAGTACCGCGCCCACTTTAGAGATGAGAACCTTGCCCAATATCCCACAGCTAGTTACTGGCAGAGCCGGGATGCGAACTTAGGCCATCTTACTGCAGATCCCATCCCTCAACCATACTGCCCAGCCCAGAAGCCTCAAGCAAGGAGGACACACCTAAAATCCCCCTCCAGCTTCTCCTGCTGCACCAGCTTCGCCACAATGGGCCCCATCAAGGTTTTGTTCACCACGGTGCCCAGGAGGAAATACCCGAAGATGCTCACGGGCCCGAGCCAGCCTGTGCTGAAAGCAGAGAGGCAGGGAGAGGTTCAGGGGTCACCGTCCCCACAGGCCTCCGCCCCGACTCCTACCCTGTCTCAGGTAGGCCCTGACCAGCCTGGCAGCCCCACGGGCCCTCTGCTCCTGCGAGGGGGCATTGACACCTGGTGTGAGCCGTCGGAGCGCCAGCATCCCTGCGACACCCTCACACAGGGCCGAGCCGAGGGCAGGAGCCCAAGCTGGCAGACAGGGAGACTCCCCACGGGGAGGGGGCAGGACGGAAGCCAAGCCTCTCCTGGACCGGGTCTGAGAGAGCTAAGGGACCTCTAGGGACACACCAGGCCGGGGAGGCGGAGGGACCCTGGGAAGAGGAGACCTCACCTCTGGAAGCACTGGTAAGTGTAGTAGACGAGGGTGAAGGGGGAGATGATCAGCTTGCTGGCCATGCTGCTGAGCTGTCGGCAGAATCGCTCCACATCCTGGCTGATGCGTTGGTCCCTGGAGCCAGGGACACAGAGTAGCTGGGCTCCAAGGGTGGAGGGTGCCGAGGCGGCTCCACATGACCCCTTCTCCCGACCTTGCCTCTCAGTGGGAAGATGGACCCGGACAACCTGGTTTCCTACAGGCAACTAAACCCTGAGGGCCTTTATATAGGGTTCTAGAGAGTTCCACCTTGGGGTGCCTCGGTTCACCCCTCAGAAAAACTGGGAACTGAGAGGTCCAACACGCAGGGGCCTAAAGCAGCTCTGGGCAGAGCCAGAGAAAAACTTGGGGGTAGCTGAGCTGCTTTCTTGGATGGTCAGGAAAACCGGCCCCTTTATTTCAATCCTCCCCGACTCCTCCTACACGAGCCTGGCCCTGGCCCCATCCCATGTTAGCCACCTGGCTATGAAAGCGTCACATGGGCTGAGCCACCAGGAAGAGGCCTAGAAGCAGCAGCAGCAGCAGCCTATCGAGAATCTTTGCTGTGAAGCTCAGCTTGAGTTGGGAAAGGTCACCTAGGCAGCAAAGTACCCACCGGGAGGGTGGTGAGTAGGGAGGGGATGAGTGTGAAGGAAAGACCCCATATGTCCCATCTCACCCCCAGGGCCACACTGACCCCTAGTCCCAATGAGACATGACCTTGGGCAAGCCACTTGCAATCTCTGGGCCTGTTCCCTCACCTGTAAACCGAAAGCTAACTTACATTAGAACACTCGCTGTGTCAGGCACCGTATGGATGTGCCGAGGGCTGCATGGATGACGTTACTTCACACTCACTACATCCTCTGAGACAGGAACTATTATCATCCTCGTTTACAGAAGCGGAACCTGGGGCTTAGTGGATTTAAGAGCTATAAGCTGGGAGGGGATAGAAGGGGACTTAAAGCCTGGACTAAGTCCCAGATAGCACTAATTTTTTTTACTGCTGAAAATCTAAGAGCTGGTTTTATAGGAAGGATACTAGAGGGTACCTTATTTGGAAGCCCAGATTATGAAATGTGAAATGGACAAAAGGGAGCTGCTCCTGGCCTCTTTTTTTTTTTTTTTTTTAAGAGATGAGGTCTTGCTATGTTGCCCAGGCTGGAATACAGTGGCTATTCGCAGATGTGATCATACTGCGCTACTCCTGGGCTTATGTGATCCTCTTGCCTCGGCACCCTGAGGTGCTGGGACTACAGGTGTGCGTCACTGCGCCTGGCAGGCCTCTTCTTTTTTTTTGAGACAGAGTCTCCCTCTGTTGCCCAGGTTAGAGTGCCATGGCATCAGCGTAGCTCACAGCAACCTCAAACTCCTGGGCTCAGGCGATCCTTCTGCCTCAGCCTCCCAAGTAGCTGGGACTATAGGCATGCGCCACCATGCCCGGCTGATTTTTCTATATATTTTTAGTTGTCCAGCTAATTTCTTTCTATTTTTTTTTTTTTTTTTGAGACAGAGTCTCACTTTATTGCCCAGGCTAGANTTGCCCAGGCTAGAGTGAGTGCCGTGGCGTCAGCCTAGCTCACAGCAACCTCAAACTCCTGGGCTCAAGCAATCCTCCTGCCTCAGCCTCCCGAGTACCTGGGACTACAGGCATGTGCCACCATGCCCGGCTAATTTTTTCTATATATATTTTAGTTGGCCAATTAATTTCTTTCTATTTATAGTAGAGATGGGGTCTTGCTCTTGCTCAGGCTGGTCTCGAACTCCTGAGCTCAAACGATCCGCCCACCTCGGCCTCCCAGAGAGCTAGGATTACAGGCTTGAGCCACCGCACCCGGCCTCTTTCTATTCTTAGTAGAGATGGGGGTCTTGCTCTTGCTCAGGCTGGTCTTGAACTCCTGACCTTGAGTGATCCTCCTGCCTCAGCCTCCCAGAGTGCTAGGATTATAGGCGTGAGCCACCGCACCTGGCCGAGGCCTCTTCTTTTTAGCTCCCTATTCTCAGCCCTGTCGCCTGTCCAGGGGTCCTCTGCAGAGCACCCTCCCCAAAGCTCCAGGCAGCAACATCTGCAAACGACCATTAGATGATCTCCATGGGGTCTGCCACAGGACTCTCCAAGGCTAAGCCAGATGCAAAGGACCATGCAGAGGGCAGTGAGGACTAAGAGGGGGTCCCTACGGGTTATCGATGTCGTCCTGCAGCACGTTGAGGGTGTAGTACACGCGGCCCCGGAAGTAGAGGCGGTGGAGGTGCTCAGTGAGGTCCTTCCTCCAGCTCACATACAGCAGGTTGCAGGTGAACTGGTCAAAGCTCTTCAGCTGTGCAGAGGGGCGGCAAGGGGAAGGGTGGGGAGAGATGGCTTCCTGAGAGTCTTGGCTCACAGCCCAGGGCTGGCCGACCAGCTCAAAGCTCTGCTGACCAGCCCAGCCCACTGTGACTCTGATCACTCTCTGTCCACTCAACAATTTCAGTTTTTTAAAAATGATGTCCCTTGAGTCATATCAGCACTTTTCTTGTTTAAAGTGTCAACTCATGGGACTTTTCCTTTTTCCTTCCTCATTCACTTATGTATTCATTCCTTCGCCAAATATTGGAGGGCGTACCAAGGCAAGCCCCTCAAGCCACTTTCTACATTTCTACATGAGCGACTAGAGATTGGAGACAATGCTGCCTATTCCATTTGTTCTTACTCTTCTGTCGCCTTAGCTTGGAACCGAGTTTTGATACATAGGTGTTTACTGACTGAAGATCCAACAAAAGTGGCCACAGTATGACAGGAAGTGGCTTCCCCTAGAAAACAGATAGCACAGCCTGACAGTGTCAGGCTTGAGTTCTGGCAAAACCCTGAATCTCCTCATTTACCATTTCCCCAGCACCTATGTGCTAAGCACTAGGGAAACAATGCACTCACTCACAGTCTAGCCACGAAACAATTACAAGGGTGTGAGGAGTGTCACAGCAGAGGTAAACTCAAGGAATTAGTAAGTATAGAGAAAAGGCAAAGTTTGGTGGAGGAAACACGAAGGAGAGAGCTGATGATGACTTGAAAGAGTTGACTATGGAGACATCTTGAAAAACGAGCTGGCTTTAGTGTATTGAACAAGGGCTAGAGGAAGGAGGTCATTCTGCAGAAAGGCAGCAGATGCAAAGGCTGGGAGGTATGACATGGTGCCAGGCAGAGTCCCAGCCTCAGCTCACCCTGGAGGGTGAGCAGCAGTTCTGGCTGCTGATCCTAGTTTTTTTTTTTTTAGAGATGGGATCTTGCTATGTTGCCCAGACTGGACTCGAACTCCTGGGCTCAAGTAATTCTCCCGTCTCAGCCTCCTGAGTAGCTGGGACTACAGGCTTGCACCACTACACCTGACTTTGAATGCAGTTTTCAAAGTGTTCTGAGCTCTATGAAGTAAGAGTTCTGAGAATGGAAGGGACAATGATCATTTCCAATAAATGCTGAATTAACCAAAACCCCACAGCCTAGCCCTGGGAGCTTGGAACATCTGAGGAATAGGTTCCAAGTGGACCAATAGCAAGATCAGTGGCCTGCCTAGCGTTCTGACTTTCATGGCAACTATCCCTTTAGTTCCCGGAAAAGGGAGAAAACACACATTCACAGCTTGGTTCCTGCTTCCTGGAGGCTAAGACTCACCAGGCATTCCACTCAGACTGGAGAGGGAGAGACACACACAGAGAGGGGAAGACCTTACCGTGGAGTTGAGAACGATGAGCATGACAGCCAAGAATGACAGGGTCTTAAACCCATCCAAGTCTTTGTTTCCCAGGACCCCATAGTACTGACTGGGGATCAAGCCAACCTGGTAGATCACCAGTTGTTCTGGGAGGAGGGAGAGGAGTAAGAAATCAGTGATGAGGGGAAAAAAGAACGAGGGAGTCCCTGCCTCATCAACACCCCAGAGAGAAGAAAGGGGCCCCAAACTAGGGCTTGCCTCCCCCCTACAGCCTCAGCTTGCTCACTTACCCAGTAGGGTCACACACAGAAGGGTCAGGAACATCAAGGCATTCTGTGATGACCAAGAGGGAAACAAAACCTTCTGTATCTGTAGGAACCGCTGGAGAAACTGCAGATCTAACCTAGGCCTAAAGAGGAATTGGAGAAGCAGAGAGATGCCCAAGAGGGCAGGTAAGCCTTGGAGAGCAGTTATCAAGCTTATCTGCATTGTTCCGTAGAGGGTGCAGGCCGTGCAGAAAGAATGGTTTACGAATGCTGAAGATGCTGGGCTAGGAACAGACTAGGGATAGAAAGGAAATTCTTTAAATTGATAAACTGATTATTTACGAAAAAGCCATAGCAAAAAACATGGTTAATGAATAACCTTTGCCACATCCTCTTTATGGTCACAAACAAGACCACAATGCCATCGTAGGATTTTAAAGTCCAGGCTAAAGCAATAAAGCAAGAAGAAGAAATGAGGGAAAAGAATTGAAAAAGAAGAGACCAAATTGTCATTATTTGCAGATGATGTGATCATTTACACAGGAAACACAAGCAACTTAGTACACAAACTCGGGTGGCTCGTTAGCTCAGTTAGTTAGAGCATGGCTGTTAGGGTGGAAAGCCTAGTAGGTGCTCATGGCACAGGAGGAGAAAGATTTCTCAAACAGAGATTAAGATATATAAAAGTAAAAGAATTTATTTTAGGGGGGGAGAGGGAACAGAGCAGGGACATGGCCTGAAATCCTAAAGAAAGAGAAGGTAGATGCCAGCCCTGAGGCCAAGTGGCTTGCTGATGATTTTAAGGGGGAGGAAGAGAAAAAAACAGTTTTGATGGCTGTCAGTTGATAACAAAAGCAGCAGTAAGATGTACAACATTGCCTTTCCTTGGAGAAGGGATTATTATGGAAGATGTTACTTTGCCCTTAGATATGGTTGAGGCCTAGATCTCCTCCTGCTGTTTACTCAGGAACTCTATAAAAGCAGATTCTCTCAAAAAACAATTTTTTTTTTTTGAGACAGTGTTTCACTTTATTGCCCAGGCTAGAGTGAGTGCCGTGGCGTCAGCCTAGCTCACAGCAACCTCAAACTCCTGGGCTCAAGCAATCCTGCTGCCTCAGCCTCCCAAGTAGCTGGGACTACAGGCATGCGCCACCATGCCCGGCTAATTTTTTCTATATATATTTTAGTTGGCCAATTAATTTCTTTCTATTTATAGTAGAGATGGGGTCTCGCTCTTGCTCAGGCTGGTCTCGAACTCCTGAGCTCAAACGATCTGCCCACCTCGGCCTCCCAGAGAGCTAGGATTACAGGCTTGAGCCACTGCGCCCGGCCTCAAAAAACAATTTTGAAAGAGAGAGATTTATATCTCTTTTCTGTCCATTCAGCTCTTTTCAGAAGTTGTGCAAAACAGAACTCCTGCAGGGTGCCTGTTAGTGGGAGAACTCATAGGATTGATCTTTAACTGTTACTGGGGAAATTGTGAGATGAGGTATTTTCCTGTTATTTTTGCAAGACCACGCCTTTCAGTATTAATAGACAAGCTGTTGGAAATAAACAGAGTTCAGCAATGTCACTAGGTATAAGATTAACATACAAATATTAATAGTGTTCATCTATACCAGCAATAATCAACTAGAAAATATAAAGAAAATGAGATATTATTTATAAAAGTAAGAAATGTATAGAAAAACAATAAAAATATAGAGGAATTAGCTTTAAAAGAGTTGGCACAGTGGCTCACACCTGTAATCTTAGCACTCTGGGAGGCCAACGTGGGAGGATAGCTTGAGGTCAGGAGTTCCAGACCAGCCTGAGCAACAGTGAGACCCTGTCTGTACTAAAAATAGAAAAATTTAGCCAGGTGTAGTGGCGTGTACCTTGGGAAGCTGAGGCAGGAGGACTGTTTGAGCCTAGGAATTGGGGGTTGCTATGAGCTAGGCTGACGCCACAGTACTCTAGCCTGAGCAACAGAGCAAGACTCAGTCTCAAAAAAATAAAAAAATAAAAAAAAAATAAAAATAACTTTAAAAAAGAATGTATAAGACATTTTGGAGGAAAAATGGAAAGCTCTGTTATAGGATGTGAAAGACGACCTAAACAGACGTGGCAGGACTTACCGTTATAAAGACCTCATTTCTAACAAAAGTAGTCTATAAATTCAATGTAACAACAATTAAAAGCAGGACTTCTCTGAGGAATTTAATAGCTTGGGGGAATTGTGAAGAATAGGAGAAGACAGAGAGATCCAAACCATTAGGTTATTAAGACAGATTATATTACAGGGCTGGAATAGTAACATAGTATTAACACAAGAACAAAAGAACCAAACGAACAGAAAAACAAAACACCTATGGTTACATAGGTACACAATACAGATTATGTCACAAGAAAAGATATATTAATACTAATAATTGCCAACACTTACTAAGCATGTACTATGTCCTAGTATGATTCCAAGAGTTTTGCAATGTATTAGTTCAACTAATACATTTGCATGTATTAATACATTTGTTCATGGGCCGGGCGCGGTGGCTCAAGCTTGTAATCCTAGCTCTCTGGGAGGCCAAGGTGGGCGGATCGTTTGAGCTCAGGAGTTCGAGACCAGCCTGAGCAAGAGCGAGACCCCATCTCTACTATAAATAGAAAGAAATTAATTGGCCAACTAAAATATATATAGAAAAAATTAGCCGGGCATGGTGGCGCATGCCTGTAGTCCCAGCTACTTGGGAGGCTGAGGCAGCAGGATTGCTTGAGCCCAGGAGTTTGAGGTTGCTGTGAGCTAGGCTGACGCCATGGCACTCACTCTAGCCTGGGCAATAAAGTGAGACTCTGTCTCAAAAAAAAAAAAAAAAAAAATACATTTGTTCATGTATTCATGAACGTTTGTTCATTAATTCATTGCATGAATTAATACATTAGTTCAACTAATACATTCGCATGTACAAATACATAATGTATTTGCAACAATTAGTTTAACGGTCATGACCCTAAGATTTGGAGACAAATTCTCCAATTTGAGGGAGGCAAAAAGAGGTTAAGTAACTTATCTTGTCATTCACTTGGTAAGTGGAAGCCTTAGGGCTTAAACACAGGCAGCCTGGCTCCAAGAATCTGTGTTCTTAACTATGCTACACAGCTTTTCTAGATTTAATTAGTTATTAACTGACAATGGTATAAAAAATATTAGGTCATTACCTCCAACCATTTACAATAAACTTAAAAAACTACAAATGAATTAAAAATCTAAATGTGAAAAGTAACTCTATTAAATTAATAGAAGGAAAGAAATGGAAAAAAAAACTTCACCAAGATAAAAAAAACTTAAAAAACTATGAAGGGGAAAACTGATGAATTTAATTAGAATTAAATATTTTTATTCACCACAGTGCCATAGATTAAAGCACTTGGAGGAGGTATTTGCAGAGTGTAAGACCAACAAGGAATTAAGATCTAGAGCATAAAAGAATTCCTGCAAGCCAGGAAGATAGGAAATCCATAGAAAAGTGGAACAGGATATAAACAGGCAATTCACAAAGGGGGAAACTCACATGCCTAACAAATACATGAAAATGAACACAATGGGAGACTACCTTACACCCACCAGACTAATAACCATTACAAAACCAAACATTACCAAACCTTGAGGGAATATCGGGAAACAGAAATCTTTATGCACCACTGTTGGAAAGTATAAACTGGTGTGCACATTTCAAAGAACTATCTAGCAAAATTAGATATGACCTAGCACCCTGAGGTTGATTAACTCAGAGAAAAGCACCAATATCCACAAGGAGACAACTGTCAGAATATTCATTGCAGTATGGCTTGTGGTGGTTAAAATATTAATATCAGAAACAATCTAGGCATCCATCCCTAGGGGAATGAATCAGTAAGACATGGTCTATGCACATGGGGTAGCACCACGAAGCATTCGGAAATGAAAACGAGATTACTACATAGCATAGATGATCTCAAAAACACAATGTTGAGAAAAATGTTTTTTTTAAAAAAAATCACAGCATGTTACATATAGGAATTCAAAACCACTCTATTTTTCAAGGTAACATACACAAAATTATGCAAGGTGTAAAGGTGCTTATTTAATACAACAGGTGTCTGAGAAGGGGAATGAAACGGGATTGAAAAGAGGAACGAAGTGAAGAAGACGAAATAAAAAAGGGGCTTTGCATTGGTCCGCAGGGGACCTAGAACTGAGAAGGATCATCAACTCAATTCTGTGCACAGGAGGCTCTAAAATAAAAAAAAGCCATTTGCGAGGAAGACGGTCCCGCACCCAAGGGGCAGCGGACGGCACAAGTCCCCACGAAGACTGGCCGGGGCAGCGGCCGGAGCAGAGCGGCCTCGGACCCGAGGGGAGGGTGGGCGCCCCTTCGGGGCTCCTCCTTCGCTCAGACGCCGCCGGAGCGGAGCGCGGGCTCAAGGGCTGCAGACCAGGCGCGGAGGGCAGCGGAGCCCCCTCCTTCCCCACAGCCCTGAGCTCCTGCTGCCGGCCCTCGCCCCGCACCCTGGCCCTCCTCCTCAGCCGCCCTCTCACCTGGCGCCAGCTCTGGGCGCAGGCCCCCGGACCACCATGACCAGGGATCCGACTGACACCAGAGCCCGGCGGCCCAGAGATCAGCTCAGGGCAGAGTCCGAGGAGCGCGCGGTCGCCCCAGGAGGGGTGGGGCCCCGACGACCATAGAGACGGCGACGGCTAGAGAGGAAGGCGTTGGGCGACGCCGCGGCTCCCGGAAGCCACAGACTTAAAAAGTACCAAAGAGTGTCGAGCGTTCATTTGGCTGACTGGCTGCTAGAGCGCCCCCGTCTGGATCTGGGAGGTTCCCCCTTGACAAGAGATAATTGGGAATGTAATTATTTTATAACAAGCATTTTAGATTCTGAATATAGTAGATGTTTCATACATTCTCCCAGAGAGGCCAGCGTGATCTTTTAAAAATATAAATTAGGCTTCCGATCGCAGTCAGAATAAAACGGAAATGTTTCCATGGCGTACGTGATCGGCCACTCCCTCCGGTCTTAGGGTTTTTTTCACAGCCGCAGAGTTTCAGCCTCATTGTCTTTGCAGTTGCAGTTGTGTCCGCTTGGATCACTCTTCCCCCTACCCTAGAACTTTCCATGGCTGGCTCTTACTCAAAATTATCTGAAATGTCACCTGGTCACCCTACCTAGTATATGCCGTCCTGCCCCATCGTTCCCTATTGCATTACACTTTTGTATTCTTCATATTTATCACTATATGAAATCATTTCCTTACTTATTGTTTGTCTTCCCCCTCGTAAGAGTCAACATCA
Organism: Mirza zaza; assembly: GCA_008750895.1. Lineage (NCBI taxonomy): Eukaryota > Metazoa > Chordata > Mammalia > Primates > Cheirogaleidae > Mirza > Mirza zaza. Next base: position 3,167 of record VSMD01058158.1, on the reverse strand, counting down.
TTAGATACCCTGCATCACTCATTGCTGTATTCCCAGTACCAAGAATACTGCTAGTGCATAATAAGTGCTTAAATTTTAAAATGTTGAATGAATAAAATGCTTATCAACTGACTGATTACAGTGCCCAAAGACAGGTGGGAAATGATTCAAGAAAACAAGCAGCCTGATCTCACAGAGCCCTAAATTTGAATCTGCATGGACCTTCCCACCTTCCTTCAATCCTTGTTGTCAACTGCATGCTGAACACTCGACAACACACACGTATCACCTGTTTTCATGGAGCTTGCAGTCTAACAGGGAAGGGCAACCAGTTAAAAATTACAGTTGTCTTTATGAAGTGCTATAAAGACACCCAAGAGCGGGGTTTCTCAACTTTAGCACCATTAAGTTTTGGGGCCTGATGATTCTTTGTTGGGGAGGCTTTCCTATGCATTGTAGGATATTATATCACAGTGTCAACGAAAAAGAAGACAAACTCTGTAAAATAATTTAAGGTTTTTCTGAGCCAAATTTGAGGACCAGGGCCCAGAACCATGCCCAAGAAGCCTTGAGCAAGTGGAGCCACTGTGGCTGGGTTACAGTTTGATTTTTATACATTTTCAGGGAGATAGGAATTACAGGTAGAATAATAAATCGATATGTGGAGGGCATAGATTGGTTTGGCCTAAAAAGGGCAGGACATCTTGAAGTGGGGGCTTGCAAATTATAGGTGGATTTAGGGATTCTTTAGTTGACAATTGGTTGAAAGAGTTAGATTTTGTCCAAAAGCCCAGGAATCTGCTGAAAAGAATGTTTAAAGGTCTTCTGTTTTCCATGTGATACTATAGTGGAATCAGGTTGGGAAGTAAACAACATCATAAAAACCTGTTTAATGAGTTTTTATCATTTGTCGGTGTGACTCACCAGGCCCCCTTAGAAGGGAAATTTTGGGGGCAAAAAAAAGGTCAAAGTTCCGTCCTCACCAGGCCTCTACCCACTAGATGCCAGTAGCACTCCCCCTGACCCAGCTGTGGCAACCAAAAATATCTCCAGGCATGCCAAATGTCCCAGGGGGTGGGGAAGACAAAATCCTGGCTTTGCCCCACTCCTCCAGTATTGAGAACCAGTGCCCCAAAACCACGGAAGAGCATCCCACTCAAGATGGGGAAAGGGGGAATCCAGGAAGACTTTGCTGAAGAGGAAAGGACTGAGTGGTTCTTATAGAGGACAAGAGCTAAACTTACTCCCAAGCATAATTTGCCAAGTACATTTTTGTTACTTTGAAAACCAAACAAACGTGCATGTCGGGAGGCAATATTTGAAAAATTAAGCCAACCAAAGTATTAAGGCAAGCAGCCTCACCTCTCTCTAGGGTAATCTAGGTTTATAACTCCTGTTGCCTTTCACTTTCAAAAATGTCCTGGTTTGGTCTTCAGTAGCATTACTGTCCCTGGACCCTCAGTACTGTATATTACTATAAAATTTTAAGAAGTATTGCTCCGATACCAAATTTTGTGTAAAGTATGGTCTCAACTGTGAAAATAAGACTGGGAGTGGTGGCTCATACCTGTAATCCTAGCACTCTGGGAGGCCAAGATGGGCGGATCGCTCAAGGCCAGGAGTTCGAAACCAGCCTGAGCAAGAGCAAGACCCTGTCTCTACCAAAAATAGAAAGAAATTAATTGGCCAACTAAAAATATATATAGAAAAAATTAGCCGGTCATGGTGGCATATGTCTGTAGTCCCAGTTACTCGGGAGGCTGTGCCAGAAGGATCACTTAAGCCCAGGAGTTTGAGGTTGCTGTGAGCTAGGCTGACAGCACGGCACTCTAGCCTGGGCAACACAGTGAGATTCCGTCTCAAAAAAAAAAAAAAAAAAAAACCTGTGGAAATAAATATCTGTATAGGAAAACCATAATGAAATATAACAAAATGCCATATATTATTTGTTATTATTTTAGTTTCTATTTCTACATTAGTTTTTGGATAATTAGTCAGCCATAAGGGCTAAATTTACGGCTGCTACACTAATGAATTAGTTCTAACTTTCCCTGCCTGACTGGCACCACTACCACATGAGGCTGGTTGGTGAGAATTATGGGGGTCAAGTACGCCAGTCTGTCATCAGCTTTTGACAGTGGTGCACTGTGTTTCTGTTTGAAGTGGAATTTGTGAATAGTTCACAGCCTGACAGTATTTTATAATTCTGTCTGCTTAACAGCCTATCGTGTCGAAGAAGACCAAGAGAACGCTGAAGGAAGAAAACAGATTTTTTTAATGAGGATTGGGAATTGCAATATTATCTTGTTTCTGCTAAAGAGAAGATGATTTGCTTGCTTTGTGATACTGCAATATCAAGATTAAATAAATTCTTGTACCTAGTATATAGGGGCTACTTTGTGTAGTAATAATAAAATCCATGATCATTAAAAAAGATTAAATAAATTCAATGCTCATCAGTATTATAACACTCAGAAGGACCACAAATATTTTAAATTAGAGGGAGAAGCATGAAAGATTGTATTACAGAAATGAAAAGATGAAAAGCAAAAGCAAAGACTATTCTTTCAAACAGCAATAATACCTGGAAATAATGCAACTTATATAACTGAAGCAACTTATAAAGTAGCTTATATATATACTCAGGGGAAAAAAGAGAAGTCATTCAGTGATATAGAAATTGTGAAAGAACGCATTGTCAAAGTTGTAGGATGCTTAGACCTGAATAATATTTCGAAGTACAAACAGCCGCCTCTTTCAAGGAGAACTATAACTTATTGGCTGCATGAATTAGCCTTCAACTTAACAGAACAAGTTCATGCAATACTTCAAAAGGAAAATATATATTATTCAATTGCTTTGGATGAATCAGCTGATACTACTGACTCGATACAGGTTTTATACTTCATTTGGGTCATAACAGAAAATTTTCTTTTCTTTTTTTTTTTTTTTTTGAGACAGAGTCTCACTTTGTTGCCCAGGCTAGAGTGAGTGCCATGGTGTCAGCCTAGCTCACAGCAACCTCAAACTCCTGGGCTCAAGCAATCCTGCTGCCTCAGCCTCCTGAGTAGCTGGGACTACAGGCATGCGCTACCATGCCCGGCTAATTTTTTCTATATATATTAGTTGGCCAATTAATTTCTTTCTATTTATAGTAGAGATGGGGTCTCACTCTTGCTCAGGCTGGT